>PVJC01040271.1:0-15899 GCA_004026665.1 Murina feae
ACCCTTGATAACTCTTCCTTGTACCTACTTTTTACTGAACAAACGTATTTTATCAGAACCAAAGCTTCTTGGTAAGTGATGATTAAGAGCAATGAAACTGCTGGGGTAGGATGCTGGAGACTCTGTCAGGCTCAGTCATTAGCTAAATCGCTCATTCCCACACCATTTGAATAGAGCAGGTTACTAATCCACACCGGCAACACACTCATTTGCTTGCTGTGGACTGTCAGAGCTGCTTGAAACTGGACACTGCATATAAACTCTTCTCATGCAGAGACACTTGACTGCCCACTCCTTATGAAGACACTTTTCAAGTTCGAGGCCAAGGCAAACTTTCATCTTTGATTCACATTCGAGCATAAATTTCCACTCTGCAGAGACTACGCCGTCTCTGACAGCTGCACGCTTCTCTGGCTGTGTTTTCCTCGGAGATCCTGGCTGGCCCGCTTTGGGGAAGCTGGATTCTTGAATTCCACTCATCTTTGGAAAGCCTCTGCTCTGCCTGTGCTCACTCCCTGACAGCAGCCTGGGTCCGTCCTTGGCGTCAGGCTTCTGGCTTACTCAACCTTCCCAGATTCCTTTCCCCTGAGCGTCTCCTGAGTGCTTGCACCCTGGCAGTATTTCGTGCAACCTAACATACGGTGACTTCTCCTGGGAGACCTGTGGTATGTGGGAAATGTGGACACTGGAGTCGGACCAAACTGGGTGTTCAGATGCTTGCTTGCTGCCTCGGCCGTGTGATCTTGGGCATGTAGGTTAACCTTTCCAAACTTTACCTTCCGCATCTGTCAGGGGAAACAATGCTACCTGTCTTACATATCAGGGGAAGGATTAACTAAAACAGTATCACTTAAGGGCATCTAAGAGACACTCAAGAAACTGAAGCAGCTCATGGGATAACGACAATAATTGTTACCATTGTTCATAGTACTTTCTGCTTTTAACTACAGATGTAAACCCCTAGAAAACGATGACTTGCCTTCTTGACCTTGTATCCTCCAGGGAAACTGAGCACAGTGCCCGGCACCTAAATTACGCTGTAACGTTTTTTTGTGTGAATGATTTTTCAAATGTCATTGACTTATCGGCAGAAACTGGTGAAGAATTGAATGTGTTAGGAGGAGGGGATAGCAAGGGCCAGGATGCAGACTGGAGGCAGAGCTCCTGACCATGGAGAATCTGCACAGTGTCTGCCTGGCCAGGGAGTGGGAAAACCGGCTCTGCTCATGTACCACTAACTTTCATCTGGAGGGAATATGACCTCTGGGATCTCTAGGACCTAGCTGGTTCAGCCATCACAAGAAAGTGTACTGCTATGCAGTCCCCCGCATTCAATTTACCAATTCGATAGGCACGTTCTATGTTGTGTGTGAGTTTACTCAGCATATGTCAATGATGATAATAATGAGCTTTTAAAACTTGTTTTCAAACAATTCTGTAAGGTGCTAAACATTAGATGCCAATTAAAATGAGGAAAAGCACATATCCAGAAGTGTTGGTACTTCTTAATTTGATATTTCATTGTCATGATGAGTGTCTAGGTACAAGTTAAAGTTTTTATCTTTTCAAAAATAATTTAGAAGTTTTAAAATGTCATGGTCTAATATATTAGGCCCAAATTCATCTACCTTTAATGCTTCCTGTAATCTCTTTCCATCATATTTCTTCATTTATTCAGCACATTTATTGAGTATCTACTGTGACAGGCACTGTTTTAGGAAAGAGGGATGTCACAGTACATAATACCAAACAACAACAACAACACAAGGAAGTTTTGAGTGCTTCATATATTCCAGATGTTTCCTATATATGCCATGACCTTCCATCTTCAGCCTTTTTATAAGTTATTCTTCCACTGAGAATGCCCAATCTTTCCACTCTACTGATAAAATCTTATCTGTCCTTTCATTCAACCCAAGACTCATTGTCCCCATGAGTTAGTTCTTATCCTGTTTAATTCAACCTTTAACGATAACCTTCTGCAGACTCATTAATTTTACAAATATTTATTGTTTCCCTTCCATGTTCTAAATGTGGGGAGTCAAAAATGATGAGACATAAAAGGTCGCTGCTCCCACAACACCAGTGTTCATTGGGAAGGAAGATATTAGCCAGAAAATTCTCAGTAATTTAGATCAGAATAACTTCTTGTACTTTTCTATATTTGTAATTTTTATTTCTTTCTCCAAATAAATACTGTAACTTCCTCTTTAAGCTCATTTTTAATTTTTTTCTGTTGGAATTTAACATTCGCTTGTGGATTATTTCCAAACTCGCTGTTCTAAATCTATTCTTTTTGGGAAGAAGCCCTTATTGCCAAAGATTTAAATGATCTGGAACAAAAGTCAGGAGGCTCACAAGTGAGAAATGACACGTGTTATATATAGGGGCAGGCAGTGGGGATATAAGGGTTAATGCTAGGATAACTGGCGAGAGGATTTGGAATCTCAATAGATTTCAGGGGTGAATGAAAGAAGAAATTAGGTATAAACACTACTTAGGAATGCTTCTAATTATGAAAAACCAGGAAGATTCAAATATGACATATTGCTTTTTGGGGGGCATCAAATTGTACCGTGTATCATGCTGGAAGATTTCAATTTAGCAACGGATATAGTATTGGGTTTAGCCTCTTCAGTTTATATCACACAGGATTATAAATCATAGCACATTGGTGTTTTTTGCAATAATCTGAAAAAAAATCTGGTTAATGGTTTCACAGTATTAATGTGCCACCTAGTGGTTCAACTTGCACAGTCTCATTGCATATGATTTGGGTGTTTCTGAATTGTGTAAATATTAATTTTAATTTATAAAAATGTCCTGTTTCCTAGAAACACCTGCTAAGGTCCAATTATGGTAAATACACTATTGATATTGATACTGCTGAATTTTTGTGCTCATGAATTTATTCTAAAGGAATTGACAGTCTTTATCAGTATAAATCTCCCCTTTGGTTTTTTATAGGTTAAAACTTTTCAGGTGTTTGGAAAGGAAATAGCTGATTTTTATTTTACTTGGTAATTCTCTGTAATAAGAGTTGATGCTTCTTGTGCTGCTGTGTTGAAGGAGAAACCAACTGAAAACTTGATGATTTGATCTCCAGAAAGGAGGGGTGATATTTTTTCCTTAAAAAATTTTTTTTTTTTAATTTCAGTTGAAATAGTATTTTTGGTATCTATGTGGCTTCTTCTTTATATCCTTGATTCTAGGAGTTTTCTTCAGCTAGCCTTCAGATGGTTCTCCAGATTAATTGTTCTATAAATTAGTTGTAATTCTGATGTGGTCCTGGGAGGAGGCATGTACAATGTTTACCTACTCCTCCATCTTGACCAGAAGACAGGTGGGGAGATTATTAAAAGAAGGTGTAGTAGGGCCCTTGCTGGGTAACTCATTTGATGAGTGTCGTCCCAATATGCCAAGGTTGTGGAGTTCAATCCCTGGGGTCCCCAGTGAGAGCACAAATAAGAATCAATCAATGGCCCAGCTGGTGTGGCCCAGTGACTGAGCATCAACTTATGAACCAGGTGGTCCTGGTTTGATTCCCAGTCAGGGCACATGCTTAGGTTGTGGGCACGATCACCATTAGGGGGCGTGTAGGAGGCAACTGATCAATGACTCTCTCATTAATGTTTCTATCTCCCCCTCTCCCTTCCCTCCTGAAATCAATAAAAATATATTTTAAAAAAAGAGAATCGACCAATGAATGCATACAAAATGAAACAACAAATAGATGTTTCTCTCTTTCTACCTCCCTCTCCCTCTTTCTCCTTTTCGCTCTCTCTAAAATCAAATTTTTAAAAAAGTGTTAACAGAAGATGTGGTAGGACGCATTTGATCTCAGAACTAATTTGTTGACTTTTACCAAACAATAAGCCCACTATTGGCTATATGTAGTGATTTTATCTCCAGTAAACTGTAGCTTCACATCTAATTTAAAGCTCCTGATTACCCTCACGTATGTTCAGCTTGAAAATAACAACAAATAGACACTAGTTATGGAATGTTTCCTATGTGCCAGGCACTGTGCAAAGTACTTTTTATAAATGATCCTTAATCCCTACAAAAGCCGAGACTAGTATTACTATTCCCATTTTAAAGAAGAGGAAACAGACTCAAGAATTTCAGCTAATTCCCCTTGATCTCATGTAGCCAAAAAGTGTTGCTCCCGGAGGCCCATGGTCAGGTCTCCTTCCCAGGCTGGGAGCCTCTTCCGTTGCAGTAGAATTAATTGTGTTTCCCTTACTCATAAGTACATAGGGTCGGCAAATACCTTCTTTAAAAGACTCAGTAACACTTGAGCCCATTTTCCCCAGAAGACAGTTATCCAGACAGGCTGGGTAGTAGGTTTACAGCTGTTCATATGGAAACAACATAATAATTCATAAATAATACAAGAAAGAATAGACTCTTTCATATACTCACAACTGTAAACCTACCTTTGCCCACTCCTGTATATATAAACTTAAAGATCATAAAGCAAATAAAGGTGTCACCTTCCTGTGATAAACTCCTTTTCACAGTACAACTGCTTGTTGTTTCCAGTTGCTGTTAGAGGGCAGAGGAGCCTGCCCATCGGGCTTGACATGACGTCGCAGAATATTGCTTGCATGTTGCCACCACCCAGGTCACAGGTCTCTCTTCTCCTGGCATTGAACCCGGCTTGCCCAGAGAGATGGGGTGTGGGGATGGGAAAGCCCCTCTGTGCGCACCTCTCCCAAGGTCAAGTGGGCCACACCACCTCTGGGAGGGGGCCGTGGGGTCCTAAACCGCTCAGGCTTGCCACATATTGCTCCCCCGGGGTAGAGGGCTTAGAAACTGGATAATACCTCAGTGTTGCTTAGAGACCCTGGGGTAGAGGTTAGAGGGGATTGTAGGCTGTCCCTGTGACTTGTCTGTGTGTCAGAAACTTCTGTCTCAGGGTCATTAAGATGAAATCCTGTAGTCCCTTCTTGGGGAATAGGCCTTCCTGATGGTGACAGGGATCGAAAAGGCAGCAGAGCCAAGACTGCCATTCACGCCTCACCTCCGAGGCCATTCCCATTGCTCTGCAACGACCTCTTCAGCCAAATCCCAAATTTTCCAAAAGTTTCTAAACCAGGTTAACTTCATACCAGCGAAGTATATGACAATCGCAATAGCAGTTCTTAGAGGTTGCTGTCACCATTCATTTGAGTATACGTAGAAAATGTTGTGAATAAAACACAGCAGCCATCATCAATAAAAACTCAAAGCCCAGCGTTTGCTAGATGAAGGACAGCCATGTTTTATAACTGTATCTGTTTAACTGAGGAAGCAGGGCACTTCGCCAGCAAAGCCTTTTCTCTTTCATTAGGCTTACTAAGGGAAGTCTAGTACTTCCCTGTGGCTCTTCATTGCCATTTCTCCACTAAGTGTAAAGAACTAGATTACTAAATTCTAGATTTAGTAATTGCTTTTCTTCCCTCTTATCACCTTTCTAATGGAGGACAGAATGAAGATAAATTTACCGTGTTACTGAGTATTTTATTCCCAATTTTATCAGCATAAAATCTGGAACATTCCCAGGATAGTTTTTTTTCCTCTGGTAGGAGAGAGAAGAATGTTTGAATATGAGCTTAACAAGAATGTAACGGTGAGATGTTGAATTTAAATATATACATATGCGACTCAGAGATTTCTTTCTCTACTTCAAAAATAATTCTATAATGAAATGGGTTTCTGTTTTGAGCAGTCAAATGTTTTAATGAGTTCAGAGCAGCAGTAATGATACCTCTTTTGCCTCTATTTGCAGGTGATAAAGAATGCCATCCTTGAAAGCATTGAATACAGAAGACAGAATCCATCTCGTTGCTCAGTTTCCCTCAGTAATGTCGAGGCAAGAAGATTCTTCAACAAGGAGTTTCTAAGCAAACCCCCAGCATAGTTTGTGTACTGGAAAGGGCCAGCAATTTCTGATACTGAGGCGGTTTGAAATCCCATGACAACTGGATCAAAGCACAGCATAGACATTAGTACTAATTATAAGAGGCTGATTGATACTCAAATTTTCGGTTATTTATATAAAGCTGCATGAGAATAACACCCTTGTAAGTTTGTTAGGTTAACAGATGATGTTGATTATGTAACAATATACTCAGCTACATTTTCTATCAGTATGGATTTCCTGATGCAAATGTAGGGACATAGACTATATTTTCAGACATTCCTCACCAACTATGTTATGTGTCCTATTTTCATAATGTGGTTTCTGTTTAGAATATTTAACATGTCAATCTCAATAAGTAAGACTTTGTATTGTGTGTGAATGTTATTCACTGACTGGATTCATGCCACAAGACAACACTATTTTTATTTATATGTGCATTTACACATTTATGAAATAAATACATTTGTTTGCAAGTTAGCATGAGGTAACTGAGTGTTATTATTTTTCATGAAGTATTGCACTATGGCTATGAAAGATCTCAGATTCCTGGCTTTCAAATATAAAAGTTAATCCTAAAAACTCAAATGTGAAACCTATTATTCCAAATCACAGTTATTTTTCTTGTGTATAAATTGTTGAACAAATGGTACTAATATGTATTTATTCAGCAAGTAGAAAAAATGTAACCACTTTTAATTAAACCCTTTCCTTGGCTGATATTATCCTGGACTGGGTGTCCTACAGGAAGCACCAGAGGAAAATCCAGAAGAGCAGCAAGGGCTGAGTGTGCAAGGCTTGTCTTAGGGACAGTCCGTATGGCAAGAACAAGGGCTTCCTCCTTCTCCTTCCTTTGACTTGTCTTTATTTAAGCTAGCTATTCATTTGTCTTTTTTCTTTCTTTCACCTTTCATTCACATTTCCACCCAGGAGGAAAGACTAATCACAAAAATAAAGAAGGAAGGAACACTTGAAAGTTCAGTTCTTCCATTGGTTGGTTTATGCACAGGACAAATGAGTGCTTACAACTGTCCCTCAGGCACGTTGCGGGATCTGGGGATACAGCAGCCAACAAAGCGCCTCTCTTCAAGGACCTGCCATTCTAGTGGAGGTGACCAATGATAAATAAGTTTCTAGACTGTTCGTCAGAGGTGCTAAGGAGGAATTAAAGATGGGAAGGGAGGAGTTGGGAAGTATTGGGGTGTATAATTTTAAATGAGGTCCTGGGGGAGGTCATAACAAGAGGGTGACGTCAGAGTAAAGATGTGAAGAGGCAGGAGGGGCAGGACCTGCAGACGTTCAAGGGAACTGCACACCTGGCAGGAGGAACGGCAAGCGCTCGGGGTGGAGCACCAAGCGTGTTCCGGGAGCGGAGAAGAGACCAGTGCGCCCTGAACAGAGGGTGATGATTCTTTGCAAGTTAATTATATGAGTGAAGAGTTTGAAAGAATATTAAATTCATGACATGCTTTAAGCAGAAAAGAAAAATAAAAGAGGATTCTAGCCTCAACCTGTTGTCATGGTATAATCTTAAGTATGAAGAGACAGCAAATGAATAAACCTAGTAGTTTTCTTTTTTGTCACTATCATGGGCTCCTGGGGAAGAGCAGGCATCTGCCAATGTCCACGGCTGTACATACACAAAGGACCCCATCACCCGAAGCCAGGTATCTCAGGACTCAGCCTGGCTTGGTGGGACTGTGGCAAATGAAACTGGAGACAACGAGGAGCCCGGGTTCATGGAGGGTTCTGGAACCCGTTGAGCAGTGGGTTCAGATGGAGCCGGTTGTAGCAACTTGCTGCTGCTGCCTCCTGATCTTCGGGGTGGGCCCCTCCACAGTGGACTCCATGCAGCTCTTTGGAGCCTGTCCCAGGTCCATCCGCCCAGAGGGACCTGGCTCCCGCAGGCCTGGTGAAGAAGTGGGAACCCCACCGTGCAGGGAAGCCTGGTTCAGGGTGACAGGAACCTGCATAGGGCACCAGTCCTGAGAGGCCAGGTCACAGAAGCAGGGTCCCGGGAACACGAGGCCCTTGCCTCATCCCAAACCCTCACCCACACCGATGCGCATGTCCCCCTGAAGCAGAGCTGATGGATGCCAGGGCAGGACCAGGCCGGCGGGAGGGGAGGACTCTGGAAAGAGACACTCGGAACCCACAGGCAGCAAGTCCAAATGCCTCTGACTGTCCTTAATTTGCAGCTTCTGCCCCTGAGTGTGTTCGGGGAATGAACCTCCCTCCACAGTGCAGATGATGCAGGAGGTTGGGGACAGACCCCAGCTTCACAGGCCTGGAGGGCCCCGCTCGCCCGCTCGCCCACTGCAGGGGGCACCAGGGGACCGGCACTGGCGAAGTGCGCATGCGCCAGCCGCTGACGTCAGCGTCACCGACCGGAACCGGCTCGGGTCGGGGCAGTCGGGGCACGGGAACAGGAAATGAGATAAGAGGCATCTATTTACCTGCTTCCAAGCCGTGAACTACACACATGCGCAAACGCCCGCCGGGAGCAAGGCCGGGCGGGCCAGCAGGTACCGTCTGATGAAGACGGACACCCAGGCGCCCCGGCTGCTGGAGAGGCCGAGGGCTCGCAGGCACATGGCCATCCGGGAACTGACTCGCCGCAGGAGCTTTTCCAGTTGGGCTGCAGACTCCGCAGGTTGCTCAGGCCTGGGAGGCCGAGGGGGGCTCAGGACGACAGCAGGGGTGAGTTCTGCGCTCGTGGACCCGGGTGGCAAGGCATCTGGAACCCGGACGCGGTCGGGCACAGGAGAGCTCTTGGGGGTCACGAGCTGGGGAGGGGTCTCAAGGGCGGCAGTGGCGTCTTCTGATGTCACCGTGAGAAACTTGGTGGCTGGACAAGCCAGGACACCTCAAGACAGTGTGACTGTCTCCAGTTTACGCCTGAGTGTATTTGGGAGGGGGAGGGAGAGAGGCATGGGATCCTCCCACTTGGAGAACATGCAGGCGGCAGGGCTGGGCTGGGCTGGGGTCCCCAGGTCCACAGGCCTGGAAGGCCCTGGCTGTGCAAAGCCGGCGGAAGACGTGCCTCTTGCGCTTGCATGGGTAGCCTCCTTCAGGTAGGCAGGGCTCACTGACACAGGCCCCTGCCCGCCTCTGAGCTCTAAACAACACAAATGAGCACTTTGGCCCAGAAGGCGGAGCTGGAGGCAGGCTGGTGGGTGGGGCATCATCTAATAAGAGGCACCTGGGAGCCAGGTAGTTAAAAAATGGAGAGATCCCTTGGGCTGCAAGTCCTCTTGGGGACTGATGATAGCATTTTGTAGCTGCTGCCTCAGGGGGATTTTAGGGGATGGGCCCCTCCTTGCTGGAGGCTTAGGAAGTGAGAATTGTGTATGCAGGAGCTGGGCAGTTAGAGGGCGCCAGAGACCTGGGACTAGGCAAGGATCCGGCAGGCTGGTCAAAGGATGAATCCAGAAATACCCCCAGGGCAACATTCCCGCGGACTGCAGAGTTCCAGGTTACTGGGCAGCCTTGCAAGGAAAGTCTGGGAGGGAAAGTCATCTAAGAGACACCGAGTGTGCTGTTTGCGGCCAGAGCCCAGGACACCCACCACAATCAGGTAGCAGGTCCAAATGAGAATGACTGTTGCCAATTTCCGGCAGCTGAGCAGGGTCATTTTCTGGGGGGGGTGGGGGGGGGGTGGGGTGGGGGGGGTGAGCCCCTCCACACTGAACACTATGCTAGGCCTGGAGGGTGCTGGCTGCCCCAGGCTTGCTGAAGGGGTGCATTCCAAGCATGCACCTGCCATGCAGTTCAGGGCAGCTACCGATCTGGAACCCTAAGGGTTAGGAGAAGCCCTTGTCTCCCACTGCCTCCTGAAACTCTCTCCAGGCAGTCAGTCATCTGCAACAACCATGATGCTTACTCTATTCGCTTTCTCTCTGGGCTCTCAGAGAGGAAGGGAGAGAGAGATAGAAACATCAGTGGTGACAGAGAATCACTGCACTTCCCCTACTGGGGATCCAGCCCACAGCCTGCGGATGTGCCCTGCCCAGGAATCAAACTGTGACCTGCTGGTTCATAGGCTGATACTCAACCACTGAGCCACACAGGTTGGGCCTGTTGTTTTGTCTTTGACAGATTTAATTGATGGAAAATAAATTAAATATATATAGCTTAAGGAAAATAAGAAATCATTGACTATTAGTGAATAGGGAAATACTTATTCAGCATGTAAAACATTAACTCACAAATCTTTAAGAAATATATTAGTGTATACATGTAAGTAAATTTCTTAGTGTGACCACTAGATGGAAGCATTCTTCAAAAAATTGTTCTACATCCACTCGTCTTTAGTATTTTGTTTTTTAAGCAAATAGAGGTTGTTCCCCCAAATGAAAGCAAATAGAGGATGTCCCCCAAAAAAGTATACACATACTTTGAATAATTATAAAGGCAGTGTTTATTAAAATACATTTCATTTTCAAAGTCGAGCTATCAGCTGTTAAAGTATGTATACTTTTTTGGAGGAAACCTTGTACAGTTTATTTCTCTAATGAGGTGGCTTCCAGACATATCTTGCACTTACACACACACATATAATATTTTACAATTAGATTGCAATAATGTAACATCTTTTTAAAAGGCATTCATTCAACCATTCTGTTGTCCCTTTTGCTTTTTGCTGCAGAACAATTCAAAGATACACAGAAATAAAATGAATTAACGAGAAAATTTTCACAGGTTAATGAAAACCTAGAAGTGAATGACCTAGTCACCGCACTGCAGAGAGTCATCACCCCGTTTCTAACACTTTCTCCATCAGAGCTTTCGCCAGATTGTCCTGGAGGCTGGAACTTCTTGAAGTTCCTAGCTATTCTGGGTGCTACCTGCCCTCACCCTTTCATCCTCCCCTTCATCATAGGGCAAAGATAAACCGTTTCTCCTTTGTGGTTCTTTCCTGCATCTTACTTCCCTGTGCACATCTCCATCATATCACTGTCCCACTGCCCAAGGAATCCCCAATTCTGAGTTACAGGGACCGGTGCTTCAGTGATTCTTTGCTGAATGAAACCCAGACTTACCTCTGTGTAAATTCTGATGCCCGTTGTACCAAGAAACTCTTGGGCCCCAAATTCATCAACTCAGATTGTCTTCTGTACCCTCTCCATACATTTGCAGTGTTGGCCACACACATATAGGTTCAAATGCTGAAACAAAATTTAGTGACAGGATTTTCAACTCCCAGAGTTTCTTATATTTTTGGTGGGGAACCTTTTTAGTGTAAAGTAATTATGTGAGTTTTGTGGCAATGGTGTCATAGGAAAAGATGCAGGTGAATAGTTTTATATTCAGAACATCTGAAACCCATTTTTTAAAATTACTAACTAATGATAATAAAGCCAAATACTGTGAGCTATGGAATTTGAAGAGGAAATTCCATAGAGGAAATGTACTCTTGGCAATACTTTTTAAGAAGCTTTTATGAAATGAATGTTGTCACCTGCTTCTCAAGGAAATAGACTTCTAGCCAATTTTAAAAGGCAAGCTTAAACTTACTATATTGGTAGGTCTTATGAGAAGTGAGCTATCTTGTTTGTGTATTGCATTTGGATTTCTTTAAGGTTTATTCAATATTAGAATTACTATACAATTACATTTAAAGCACCTCCCATAACTACAGATTCTGTTCTAATGCAGTTAATTCATATATTTTGTATAATGAAGAGTCTTCAGTAGGCCAAGGTATTGCATGTCTAAATGAGAAGATGCAGTACGTATTGGATGGTTTTGCAGTTTTCAGATTGGCATAACAATACTAATTCTGAACAAATGATTTAAGTAGACATTTTAGTTTAGGTGACAATTACAGTGTTTATTGGATTTAGAAAAAAATCACTATGTTTTACTATATTACCGAAGCACTTTCTATATTGTGCTGGTAACAAGAAAGTAAAAGCCGAGTAGCATTTAGAGTATTTCATGGTCTATAAAAAGCTCTTTTAAATACTTTATTTCATTTTGCTTGACACAACAGTCTCCGAAGATAGGCAAGGTGAATATGATTTTTCATTTATAAAAAAAGGAACTAAAGACTCATGGATTTAAGTGACTTGCTTGGCATTATGCAGCATTAATCACATGACAGAGCTTAGCTTTCAGCCCTGGTCTCCTGACCTCCAACCCCACATGTTCTCCTAAGCACCCAGGGGTCCGGACCAGGGCCAGAGCTGAGGAGTTTGCTCCTCTTTCTGTCACTTAAGTGCCATGTAAACACTGGCACCCAAATATTTTGAGTTTCATTTTTCCTGTTTGTCAAATGAGGTTATTAACATCTATGTCTTCTATTTGACATCATAGCTGTGAAAAACATTAACACTAAGAAGTTCTGTTTAAGGTGTTAATGGGATCTCTCAAAAATATATGTGTGCAATATAATTGATCTTATTGACATGTGAAGTCCGGATCATTAGTTATTGAGGGAGGGGTGACTTTTAGTTATAGAGACCTAAGCTTAGATTATAGATTGTGTAAAGCATGGGAACTGAAACCAGATAAAAGTACGTTTTAAAACTGCTCAGCCACTTACCAGTAGTGTGACTTTGGGCCTATTATGAATAATATGAATTACCACACGTGTCTATTTTAGGGGAACCTTTAAGTTAAATAATTGAAAGCTTTTAAATTTTTACTTTAATTTGTAGTATAGAGAAGAGATGTTAATAGCTGCAAGCTAATCCTATTTTAGATTCTAAAAAAATCTTTGGGTGAAGCTTTAGGAAATTAGCTGCTATAACCACACTGTGTCACCCTTTACTTATTTAAGACTTTTCAGTTCCAATTGTCTCAGTAAATTGTGCTTTATAAAATGCAATACCGTATTAGTCCTGGGGAATTAATTGTGTTTTCTTATGTATTCAGTAACTTAATCGTTTACTACAAAGTTTCATAAAGATTAACATAGTAATCCCAAAGAATTGAAAAGCAAAAAATAAATAAATAAATAAATAAATAAATAAATAAATAAATAAATAAATCACCTTGACACTGTAATTCTAAATTCAGAAAACACATGGCTTCTTGCTTTTGATGGTGTGAAAATATGTGTGTGTGCATGAAACAACTTAATAATGAAAGTGCAAAATCACCAAGACGCCAACAAACTACTTAAATTGCACTCTTCACAAAACCTAGCATAGCAACCTGCTGGTTTGGCTCCCAGAGGTCCTCTGTTCATGACTCGACATATTGAATGCCTGACTTACCAGGAATAGAAACAAAATGATAGTCCCTCACTGGGACAAGATGGTCTCAAGCAAGAAATAGTGATTCATTAAGGACCTTATTATATTAAAATATTGAAATCTATTAAATCTGCAAGTCCCCATCAATGAGATGTTGCTTAGAAGTATTTCACTTTTTCCCCCCTAACTGAAAACTCTCAATGAATTATGTGGACAAGAAGTAAGACAGTAGTACTGGGAATATTTAAACATTTCCAGACAGGGAGATCCGTGGGCTTGCTAGACAGTGAAGCAGCTGGGAGACTGACTTTCTCAGTCTCTAACCTGGCGATGAGCCAGTGGGGTAGAGAAGGTGTCCTCCTCTGCTTTTTCAGGCTAAGGAAAGCTTGGTGGAGGATCACCTGATTATGTGGCTCTGGAACAACTTGCAGAAATCTTTAAGACTCAGTTGTTCATGCTCTCAACATACATTTATTGAGCTTCTACCTTTTCAGATACAGAGTATTAGATACTGAGCATGAAAATCACATGCTTATAATTATCACCTCAAAGAATACACACAGGAGTGTGAGACTATACACTGGGGAAAAATAGCCATAATGTAAACCCACCTGTGGAAAGTCCCTGACAGAGTGTAATAAATACCTGTTGATTATGAAGTTATTTCATCAGATGCTCAAGCATCTATTATACGTTTTTAAAAATCATAATATTTATTTAGCATTTGCTAAGTGCTAGGTGTCATGATAAATTCTTTATACAAACAATCCTAACTCTTACATATTACACTTTTTTTATCCCCATTTTAAAAGTTACAAAGGAAGATGGATTAACTCGTCACAAACTGAGATCTGTCTAGTTCCAAAACTCATGTCTTAAAACTCCAGTGCCAGACATTTTGAGTCCAGTTCCAGTGATATTTTCACTCCCAACGGACAAAAGGAGCACCAAGTAAAACTGATTCCATCTGTGTCCAGTGGTAGCAGAAAGGCGCACAGATGGGCACGGTAAGCAATGGCACGATGAACAATACAGCTCATCAGGCTTTCTTCTCATCATTCCTGCAGAATAGTCTAGGACTGATCCCAACCTCATATGTTGGGCCACACTAATAATTCATTCATCACCTACGTATTTTAATTGTGGTTAATGGTTCTGTGCTTGGCTAGAGCAGTGGAGTCCATACAACATGATTTGCAGGGTCAGGCAACAAAGCCAGCAGAGCTTTTGTAAGGCAAGAAGTCAATGGATGATAGGTGAGACAGTTGTCAGCAGAAGTGACTCACGCAAAAAGACTGGTTTCTGTTGCATTCTGAATAAAACCCAATGGCTCGAATGCCCATCACATGACCAGGTACTTCTTTAACCTCATCGTCTACCATTTTGCCCTTGAATGTTCTATTTCAGCCACACGATCTGGAAGTCTATCGAATCCTCTCTGGTATCAGGATCTTTGCACATGCCTTTCTTTCTGCTTAGAATGCTCCTCACTCAGATACCAAAATGGTTAGTCTCCCTACTCCCTTCAGGTCTCTCTCCTCGGGATACTCATCATTGAGCATGACCACCCAATGGAAAGTAACAGCCATATGTCACTTCCCCCTTAGGCGACTTCATTGGTCTCCAAAAGACTCACCACCATCTAAATAATGCCCTATATGCCCGTTGACTTGTTTGATTGTTATTATGTTCTGAGGTGCAGAGCTTGCTTGCCTTGTCCACTTTTGTAACCTCAGTGCCCAAAATAATAAATTTTCATTGGTGGAATGGTTGTGATTATTTTGCTAATAGTGTGGCTAGATTTCCTCCTGTCCCCTCTCCCCCCCCCCCCACATTTCCATTAAAGGACCATGGGTGTATTTGGTTAAACAAATAACTTTAGAGTACTTACTGTATATGCTAGTCACGGTAATAGGTATTGGCACAACAGCAGTGATCAAGACATGTATTATACATGTTTGCAAGATTCTTTCCACTCCTCTTTGGTTGATCTCATCCTCCCCACTCTGGCCCTTCTGCCTGATTCCCACTTAGGCCCCTGACGTTTGATCCATGCTCCTGTCCTACTCTTGACTTCAACTTCACAATTCCCTCTTTTCAAGAGATGACAAAATTCCCTCTCTTGCTTCTTATCATTGATTCTACTGAAAATTCCAAACCCTGTTTGCTGTTACTCCAAGACCTGTAATACCAATCAATTAATCCAATAAACCCCCCTTTATAGTCTGCTAATGGTATTTTAGCTGTTGGATCATTTCATATATATCTTTTCTGCCTACTCCATTAATAATGAACTCTAGTAACTCTATAAGATCATAACAAGCTGTGGGGATGATGTCTTACAATATGTAGATTTTTACACTTCCTCCCTAATCTCACTTATTTCACTTTCAGATAGGGTCACACTGAGGTCTCTTGCTTGATAATGCAATGCTAGAGGTCTGAGTACTGCTTTTTAGTACACGTGGCAGGCTCTTCTGAAGTCCCTTCCTGGCATCTGGAGGAGAGAATCAGTATGGTAATCACAACTGTTTTCGCCTCAATTCTACAACTTAGCATTGTGAATGGTGATTGTTTTTTGTTTTTAAAACATGTATATACTGCTTTCCATGTGCCGGTCTCCATTCTAAATATTCACTCATTTAAAATTCAACACAATTCTGTGAGGTAGACTCTATTGTTATGCTCACTATACAGATGTGGACCCAAACTTAACAGAAAACTTAAGTAACTTGCGCAAGGCTGATTAGGTAGTTAAGTGCCAGAGCTGGACTGTAACCCCCAGGGGTCGT
>PVJC01040272.1:0-15873 GCA_004026665.1 Murina feae
CTGAGCTGAGGGGCGCAGCTTCACTTTCCCTCCTGCCGCAATGGAAAGGGCTGTTTACTCAGGTCCGTGAGTGGCGGCCGCCATGTTGGCTGGGCTAATTTGCATACAGCCGCTCTGATTGGCTGGTGGGCGTGGCTTACCCTGTCTCGGAGAAACGGTTAATTTTAATATTTCGCTTTTATTAGTTTAGATTATTTTTGTTGCATAAACTATGTATTTAATTTTCAAGTACATGCTTTTTATATTTTAAATATCTGTCCAGATTTCTTTTGATGCTTATTTTTAGATTATACTTCCATAATGTCCTAACACATTTCAGGAATACAATTATAGGTAAATTCTAATACTGGTTTAAGCAATACCTAACTGTTGTATATTTGCTGGATTGAAGTTGGAGAAGATTACCAATTCATACAAAAAACCAAATATTTGTAAGTGGAGGCTAACTGAAATACCTCTCATTTTTGTGAGCTGTTGAAGAGAGTGTGTTTTCCCACAGTGCTAATCACAAATGTCTTGTGTATATTTGAAATTTTCCAAACATATTAACTAATTGAGTTAGAAACATATTTATGTAACTGTAACATGAGGATTTTCAGATTTATACTTGGTACAGTCACATAGGCACTTACCAATCTGAGTGGGCACTGGCTTTAAATAACACTATAGCTGCATAGATACATACCAGCTGAATGTAGATTTTGATTAAAGACACATTTTGACATCATTTACCAAAGAACTACATGATTACAGTATGTTCTATTGACTTTGCTATCATTTATATCACTTTAAGAACCATATGCAACTAGCCTGACAGGTATGGCTCAGTGGTTGAGCATCACCCCATGTACCAAGAAATAACCAATTAAATTCCTGGTTAGGACTCATGTCCAGGTTGTGGGCGGGATCCCCAGTAGAGAACGTACAGGAGGCAGCCAATTAATGTTTCTGTCTCATCAGTGTTTCTCTAAAAACAAAGCAAAACAAAAAAGAATCATATGCAGCTAATAAAAGAAAGCTCTGTGGCTCATGAGTCTTTTGTAAGCATTGCCTTAATAGGTAAGCTCCATTTTTCTAGTAGAAACCCTAGGTTTTCTTTGTGCTTTGCTGAGAAATACTAAAAGGAAAAAAAAAATCTTTTGAGAATTTAAACATTTTAATTTTGCTTTTGTTAGCTTTCAAATGCGTAAGTTTTTAAAACTATAGTCCGATATATGATGGGACAAATCAATAATGATATATTGAGCCCATATTTTTGAGTGTTAACTAGTTCTTTCATAAATAGATTTGCATAAAATAATCCTACTTTATACTTTTTATTCTTGCATGATTATTATTCACTCACAATTGCCCTACTTTGGAGGATAAATTTTGTAGTCAACTCTATAGTTGTTTCATAGCATAGGTAGATAGTTACTCCTTAGCAATGAAGAGGTTTTGTGGTAGACAATGCTCATTCAAGGGACATTTACTGTCAGATAGTTAATAAGAGAGAAGAGGTATGTTGTCTCCTCTTTTCAAGCACACATCTACAAACGTACATGAAACCTTAGAAACAACAAAGTATTTCTGGCCACAATAGGTTAGTATGAAAAGTAGAGGAGACCTTGTATTGGAGAGCAGAATAAACATTTAAGGGACGTGTGTTCCTGAATTAATGTTGAGACTTTTGGAATTTTTAAAAGGGAAAATATTTAATCTGGTTTCTTGTTGTCATAATAACAGTTTGAAAACAAACTGATTATTCAAGATCTTCCTTAATTTTCAGAAAATGTATTTTCATTTTCTAGCGAACCAGATCTATTGTGTCAGTGGGATTTCATGCACTAGTTGAGTAATAATACAAATAATAGCTAATACTTACTGAATGCTTACTATTAAAAACATTGTTCTGAGCATACTTCTTGTATTAACTTGATTTTATTCTTGATAGCATCTGAAATAGATATTCTAATTTTACAGATGAGGAAACTCTGGGGCTCAAGTTGTTTAAGTAATAGCTACCGTATATAAGTAGCAGAACCAGAATTCTAATCCAGGCAATTTTGCTTGAAAGCTTATTTTTATTAACAAAGTTGAAGTGAATCATTACCTGTGTCAAGAAGGCTATAGTATTGGATTATGTGTACTCACCCCAATAAAATGTCTTAAAAGCCTTTTCTTTTTTTATATATATTTCCTTGATGTTGAAGTACATGCATATATACATATCTGTGGCTAAGGAAGGTTGTAAAGAATAGGAATCAGAACTTTAAAAAAAAATTCCAGTACACTGAGGTATTCCTATTTGCCTGATTTGTGTTAAGAAGTCTGTTTACTGAATAAACTCGTTTTGAAATACTTGTTTATTACAAGAAAATTTGTAAAATTAGAAGGCTTGATGTTATAGAGTAGTTGATTTGTATTTTTTTGATTGTGGTAAAATAAATATAACAAAATATTTATGATTTTAACCATTTTGTAAATGTATAATTCAGTGATGTTAAATACATTCACAATGTTGTGTAACCATCATTACGATCTGCACTTAAAACTTTTTCATCATCTATAACAAAAACTACGTACTCATTGAACAAAAACCCCTTCCTACTTACTCCAACCAGCCCCTGGTTGCCTCTTTTTTTCCCCTTTCTTATGAATTTGCCTATTCTAGGTACCTTATATAAGTGGACTCATTCAGTATTTGTTTGTGTCTGGCTTACATATTTTTAAAATACAATAACCTTAATGATTATAAACATACTTTAATAAGTATGTTCAACCTATTACATTTAATGGTAGACTTTTAATGTAGGCTTTTAAATGTTAACTTAGTGTCATTTTTTATCTTCATTTTTTAATAATGGAGTTTATTGACACAAGGTATATGTGGTATAATTCATTTCTTGTTATATCAGTCAATATTGTCTCATTTGACTGGTTTGGTATGTCTTCGTAAAAGTTGAAATCTAGCTCATGAGTAGAATTCTGCATTGAAGAAGGCTATTTGTTTTACTGAAATGTAGCCCAGTAGTCTGGATCTCAGATAAATCATCCCTGCTCTTGAAGTCAGATATAAGGTTTAGCTATTTACCTAGATTACAATATGTGTAAGCTTCTTCATTTTAAAAGGAATTAGATTTCATCTTAAAAGATTGTCAAGTATGTCAGTGTCTTTTATTACTCATCTAGAACTACAAATGATAAGAACTTGAAAATCTTGTTTATTCCTTAAAATATCTTAATCTGGGGTTAGTGCTGACACGTGGGGTTTGGAAGAAAAGCAGCTTACATTTGGAATCTTCTGCATCGCCACGAAGCTCAGGTGTTTAGATTATTTTTCTGTTAGCAGTATGTAGCATAGTGACTCAGTCCTTGTGGTCACAGACTCCTTTACATTTTAAAAATAACTGCAGACCCCAGCTTTTATTTGTGTTACATCTATTTTTTGTATTAGATATTAACTGAAGAATTAAAATATATTTAAAATACTTATTTTTTAAAATAGGAAATACCTATTATGTGTTAATATTAAGAATATATTTTCTTGAAAAATAATTATTTTTCCAGAACAACAAAAAACATTTAGTGTAAAGAGTGGCATTGTTTTTTACTTTTGCAGTCTCTTTACTGTGTGGCTTAATGGAAAACTGGATTCTCTTGTTTGTTTCTGCATTGAATCTATTGTGATTTCACATGTCACATAGCCTCTGGAAAATGTCATTGTACACCTGTATGAGAATGAGGGTGAAAATGGCAAATGTTATCTTAGTATTTTTATGAAAATAGTTTTGGCCTTGCATATTCCTTGAAGGGACTTAGCGACCCCCAGGAATCTCCAGGTTAAGCTTTGAGAACTGCTGCTTTGGCAGAAGATTAGCCTATATTGGATGAATATTATTGGCACCTTTGAGGAAGTATAATTTTGTCCCTTTAATTAATAAGCTATTTCATGGATATAACATTAATTAGACTGTTGTAGTTCCATGAAGGTTTTTGGTTTTATACAGCAAATCTGCTTATTAATTGATGCTATTTGCCAAAAATGTAAGCATTTCAACAATGTCTTTTACAGAAGTACTTTGCAAAAAGAATTCTTTTAAGTTTTTGAGAGCGTACTCACTTTCTCTTGTTTTGTTTTTCTATGTTAAACTTAAGTCTATTGTATTTTTAATATACTGAAAATAGGGACTAATGCAAATTACCTATAAAAGTAGTATATTCTGGCACAATTAAAATTAACTTAGATATAAGTTTAATAGAATTAAAAGCTTCTGCTGAATGGTGATTTTTAGGATGTTGATTTTTGAATGTCTTCTTTGCCCATGGATGCTGCGTTTATAATGGTTTTATTTTAATAACATAGATGCTGCATTTTATATGATTTAATTTAATATTTGCCTCTTATTTGTTTGATTCTTCCAATCATTTTGTGATTATATATGAGCTAATAGAGATCATTTCCTTTACAAGATTTTTTGTAAAAATATTGAAGTTTCTATCAGAGATGTTTTTACTTATTTAACAGAATTTTAATTTTCTGTAGCCTATAGATTATTTTATAAACTGGAGAATTTAGAGATCTTAATAAGGATAAAATATTTCATTTATAGTTAGCATAAATCACCTTTACCTCTTAAGTGTAAAGTATTCTGGTAACTTTGTTACTTTAAGTTTTATAACCACAGCACTTTTAAAAACATTTTTTTCTTTAAAATTATTTCCATTGTCTGTATCTTACAATTTTTCACCTTAATTATTATTAAGTAGTTTTACAGTATTCTATATCCTATACTTATTTTAAAAAGAGTAAATGATAGGGTATATATGTGTGTATATAATTTTAAGAATACTCGTACATAGAAAAAAACATGTTGTGGAAGGTGATATTTAATGATTTTTTAAATCGACTTTATACTCAATTTCTTTGTAGGGATTTATGTATGGGCTTGATGAATTTGAAGTAGAAATCATTGAGACTTAAGGGAGGTAATCAGGTTTTTTATTCATAACATAATATTGCTTTTGAAATTTGGAAATTATCTGAGAAATAGTAACTAGAAATTTGGAAGTTGCCAGTGAGAACCTATCACATAATTCTGCCATGCCTTTTTTTAAAAAAAATTGGAACTTAATAGAGAAATGATAGGTAGTTATTTTATTTATTGGTTAGCTATTGCTGCATAATAAATTACTCCAGAACGTAGTGGCTTAAAATAACGATATATTTATTATTGAACAGCCTTTTTGGTGTTAGGAATGTAGGGACAGCTTAGCTGGGTCCTTTCTTCAGGTCTCTTACAGACTTTGAGGTGGTCATTTGATAGGCTTGATTGAGAAAGAATTCATCTCCAGGCTCACTAACCTCTTTGTTGAAAAGATTTATTTTTTCTCCAACATGGCAGCTTGTTTCATCAAAGAATGAATGCCCAGAAGTCATTAGAGGATACCAGCAAAATGTCTTTTCGCTGTCTTTTGAAATGTAATCATGGAAGTGACATCCCCTTATTTTTGCTGTATTTTGTTAGAAACAAGTTATTGTATCCAACCAGGGCTCAAGGGAAGGATATAAATACCACAGATATAAAAAGGCATCAATACCAGGAGGCACAGGGATCATTGGAAGCCATGTTCCATAACTCTTGCCTTAGTTATCTACATATCTATAGTAATAAAAGGGTAATAAACTAATTAGACCAAACAGCCTTCCTGACAAAGCCGGCCCCTGGTGAAGCCATCCACAGTCCTGGGCACCAGTGGCTGCAGCTGTGGCCCAGGAAAGGGAGAAGCCACCTGCCCTGTGGTCCTGGGCGCCAGCGACTGCGGCCCGGGCAAAGCCGCCCGCCCATGGTCCTCTGTGGCTGTGGCTGGCCTGGGCAAAGCAGGCCCAGGTCCTAGGTGCCTGCAATTGGCCAGAGGGAGAGAAGCCTGGGTCCTGGGTGCCTGCAGCTGGCTAGAGGGAGAGAAGTGTGGGTCCTGGGTTCAGTGCTGAGGCAAAGGTGGTTAGGCCTGATCAGGCCAGCAAGGGAGCATTTAGGGGCAATCTGGCAGCAGGCAGAGATGGTTAGGGGTGATCAGGCAGGCAGGCAGAGGGGTTAGAGGTGATCAGGCAAGCAGGCAGGCGAGCATTTAGGAGCCAGCGGTCCCGGATTGCGAGAGGCAGTTGGACATCCTCTGAGGGGTCCTGGATTGGAGAGGGTGCAGGCCAGGCTGAGGAACCCCCCTCCACATGCATGAATTTCATGCACTGGGCCTCTATTACATATATAAAAGTCTAAGAGACCATTATGACCAAACGACCAGAACTATCATTCGACCAGTTGCTATGATGTGCACTGACCACCAAGGGGCAGACACTCAATTCAGGAGCTGCCCCCTGGTGGTCAGTGTGCTCCCACAGCCAATCTCCTGTAGGTGGGACGGGGAACCAGGAGTGGGTGCAGTGGACACAGCCCCTCTCCTAGGGAGACTGGGGGCTAGTGGTCGACCTCCTGCACCCTGTCCCTCCCCCCTGGTCAGCTGGCCCTGATTGGCCTGATATCCAGCCAGGCCTAGGGATCCTGCCCTGTGCACGAATTTGTACACCGGGCCTATAGTATAAAATAATCATGAGCAACATTGAGAATAAGTTTATAGATATTTTTTATTAGCTGTTTTCCTGCTATTGTTGAATGTGAAGCCTCTTAATTTTGTGAGAATTTTAAAACATTATTTGTTTTGCAGGTATGCTGTCTTTGTATTTCTTTGCTTTAGTTTTTCAGTCACCCAACTAGGAGTTGAGGTCCCCTTACATGCACACTTTACATTTAAGAGTGTATGTTGCACACCAGAAAAATTAAATTGTCTCCTTTTTCTTTTGAGGATGCCAATAGTATAGGCTGTCATACAGCTGTACTGTTTTACTTCAAAGTGTCATACACTTTGTTCATTTCATAAAAATTTGGAATGGAATTTATTTTGCCTGAATTGAATATTGAAGTATTCAGTAGGGCAAATGAGAAGTTTAAAATCTAATCCAGTGTTTCTCACAGTATGGTCTTTGGTCAGCAACATCATCATATCCCCTTTGTTAGGAATGCAAATTCTCTGGCTCCACTCCAGACTTCTGAATCAGACATTTTGGAGAGAGCCTTGGCAATCTGTGTTTTAACAAACTCCAGGAAGTTCTTATGGTTGCTGAAGTTACAAAACTACTAATCTGTCCAGGTCCTTAGAACTTGGATACTACTTTTCTAAAAGCTTTTGGGCCAGTACTAGATACCTTACTTTTACTACTGTTATAAAACACTTTCAGGAAAATAAATATTTTCCCCTACTCATTTTACAGATAAAGGATACAGAAAAGAAACACAGTACTTGCCTGTGTATTTCAAGTCTATTGGCTAGGCAGCACATGTGTTGTTCAATAAGGTGGGAGTGTTGAGGGAGAACATGGGATTTTTTGAGATTAAATTTTTCTCTCCTTACACTATGTCCCTTTTGTTAAATGCTAAAGAGCGATTTGTAGATGAGGATTATGTTGGCCTAACATAATGTCACGTTAAACTTTCTTAGTTGCATTGAAAATACATTTGATAATTGTCAAAGAATTGATTGTATAGTGTTTACTCAATTTTATAGTTATGTTTCAATGAACCTCTATATATATAAAAGGCTAATATGCAAAGTGTCCCCTCGGGAGTTCCACTGGGAGACCGGGAGTTTGATCGCTATGATGTGCACTGACCACCAGGGGGTGGCATGGAACAAAAAGCCCCAGTTGGCAGCCTGCAAGCAGGGAAGGAATGCCCCGGCCAGCAGCTGGAAAACCCCAATTGGCCCTAATTGCCAGCCAGGCCTAGGGACCCTACCAGTACGAATTACATACACTGGGCATCTAGTTTACCAATAAAGAAATGAATTGAAATAGGTAGAATGGAGGCCTCATAAAAAGGTCCCTTTCTAGCTGTCATGTCAACTTTTTGATGTGTAGATACTGATTGGAAAGGCATCTATATAGATAGCATGATTTTTCTTTGTGTTCTTAATTCCTTCTTGTTGATTTCTTTAAAAGTCTGTCCTATGATACTATTGTAAGATTCAAATTAAAAGCAGACTATACTTAACAGTTTGATTATATGTCTTTATCACTGCTTTGTGAAAGTTTGACAACCTAAATTTAGTCTTCTTTTTGAAGACTAAATTTTGAGAGGGCTGATTAGTAATTTCTTAGTTATTTTGCATGAATTCACATTTTAGTAAGCTGTAGTGAATGTGAGTATTAGAGGAAATGATACATTCTGCTCATGTGTTCATTTAGGTAAAGTTGTTAGGATTACAGAATGGATTGCTGAATTTGAAATAGTTCTTTGTCTTACACATCTAAGAATGTAGTCTAGGTGTTTAAATGTAAAAATTAGATTATATAGTGAAGTTCAATAGTGCTAGACAAAAACCTATACTATTCAGAAGAAAATCAGGTAATAGTGGAAATTAAGAATATTGAATATGCTCTGCCTTTCTTTTTCCATTCAGTTAGGTGTCTGGGATTCTGATGGCTTGTGTTGTTTGCTGGATTCTTTTAGCTTAGTAATTTAGAAAGCAGCAAGATAACCATAGGGATGGATGAGAATCACCATTACGTGTAGATCAGTTTATGTAGACTTATGGAGGTATAATGGTTTTTGAAAGATGGTAGCTGCTTTACATATTTTTTTCAGTCCTGTTGGTTTTATAAGTTTATCATACCCATTATTTCATGGTGGTTAAATCAGGTGCTCATTCTCCATTTTAAAGCTACTTGCTGCCTTAAGATCTTTTTATATAAACCTATTCTGGTAAAACTTAGAGAAAATTTTAAAATAAATTATTAGCAGATTTTCTATTGACAAGAAAACATTTGAAAGTGATTCTGTTTTCATTAATTTTTCCCATGCATTCAGTTAATGAAATAATTTTTTCCCCTCTTTGGACTAATTTTGATACGTTAAGATAGGATTTAATAAACCATTTTGGCTCTGTCGAAGTTACTTATGGTATAAAATTTTTATGAAATAATTTTTTCTATTTTCCTAGCTAGTAATGCTATTTTTCTTCAAACAAAAAGTAATTATAGTGTGCATGCCGCATAAGTTTTACATTAGGATTTAAGGACACATTTGCTAGTATAAACTTAGAATGTCTGTACATAGTTGAAAATTTCTTAGTTTATGCAGTAATGTATGTAAATGAATGAGAGTCGCTCAAATTAATATTTTCTGACTCATGCAGAAGTAAATTGTCTACATTAACATGCCCTGTGGGTGTATATATATGAATTGGCTATCCCTCTTTCTCTACTCCCACAAATCAAGGGAAATAACCTTCCCAGTCCTTTCAACAACAGTAAAATAATACAAATCAACACTTGAATGTCCCACAAAGCTTTACTAAGTGAATACTCATCATCTTCAGAGTTACCTTGCAGTATCTACAGCATTAAAGAGCCCATTGATCAATTTCCCTATTAAAATGTTAAAATAACAAGATCATGATCATATTGATGATCAAACTTAGTGTTATTTTCATAGAGTTGGATATTTGTGTATGCACAAGTGTGCTCTTTTTAAACTGGTGTCTAACTTTGTGATTACAACTTGTGGGGGAAACCTGTTATCAAGTTGTTAGACTGGGTTTTTCATCAGGAAGTCAGATGTTATACTTGAATTGTTGGTCCTCTGCAAGAAAACAGAATGCTTCTTTGGAGTGAATAAGCCAGGATAATGAGGCGAGGGGTTTTATTTCAAAGGTATTTTTGGTGATGGCATAAATACATTACAGATTATAAAATCCAATTACTATATTAAATTTCATCACTTGTTTTTTAGGTATTCCAATAACTGTACCACCTCCAGGTAAAACTTTTTCCATGTTTTCTCCATCATTGTTAATAAACATGAAATTTCAAGCCTATAGTTTCAGGAGGGACAGTGTGATACAATTAGAATATGGAACAGGCTATTGGGATTTCAAGGTCCTATTTTCAGCTCTGCCTTTGCTTCATTCTAGTTTTGATTAAGATAATTAGTTTTCTTATACCTGTCTTACCCATCTCTGTAGAAATAGAGATTCTGAGAAAATTCTCACCATGTCAATTGGTTGAAGAGAACTGAGTATAGAATAAAACAAAATAAAATTTTTATTAAAAATACCAAGGAATTTTTTGTATGATAAAGTGACTACAAGAGACAAGAAAGATCATTTATCTTGACTTAATTATGGTTTCTGAATTTTTTTTCACCCTGCTGGCATAATTTAATATTATGAGAATATATGTTCTGAATCACACTATTAGGTAGATTGGTAACTGGACAGAAGGTAGTTCTCTGAGTGATAAAATTGTTCATTGTCATAATGGTATGATCAATAGGTTATATGTGGCCCAGTGTTACTTAAAAAATTTTTTTAGGGTTTTTTTGTAGTGTGATACAAATGTGGCAGCAAGTGTGTTAACTTAGTTCAGCATTAAAAGCCAAAGAGTATAAAGAGAATGAGAAGTGACAGTTCTTGGAAGGGTGGGTCTAAAATCAAAATGACCTTGATAAACAGAAAGTGGAGTTTAGATAGCATAGGTGAATATACATATTTAGATGTGAGATAGTCATTGATTGTCTATGAATGTGGCTGAAAAAGACTTACCAGGAAGTTATAGAGGAATCATTGGTGTGTCTTTTTAGTTTAAAAAGAAATGTGATTTAAAACTGTATAAACCAGGATTGTGGACTCTTGAGTACTAATGTGGTAGTTGCTAAACTGTATACTTCTAAGATGTTCAGTAGAAGATTTACAAATCCCCAAACTGGATACAGGGAAGATGAGCATGGTGAATTTGAAACAGCTTGTAAAAGGACCAAAACTGATTTAATTGGACTTTTGAGAAGGGTTAAGAAAACTGGGATTCATTTTTATTTAGAATACTAAAAGGGAGGTCTAGTGGAAATGTTTTTAATATGTATAAGGTTTTAGAGAATAAACAATGGATTGTTTCTTGTCCTCATTCAGGATAGCATATGTATTGCACTGTGAGAAATTTAAATAATATACTTTAATGCATTTTCCAATAGTGAGAGTTGTTAAAACTAGGAAGTAATTGGTATCATAAGTTGTAGAATCTTAAAGTCTTTGTTGGGATTCTTTTTGCCTCTTTGAATTGGAAAGTGTAGAATAGATTAACTATTAAAGGTCCCATTTAGCCACATTCCATGGTATTATATTTAGGTATTGTGAATTATTGAGAATGCAGACCTCATAATATCAAGGTACAAATTATTTTCTTTCCAGACTAATGCAAAACTATAATTATGTGCCTTTCTTTGTAAAATAGTTTTTTAGGGTTGTGCTATTAAAACATATTTTATGATGGATATTCTCAGCCTTAAGCAGTTATTATATCTACTGGTAAGATTTTATTTATATATACATTTTAAGAAAAATTCTACACAACTAAAACTCAAAAAATATTTTTAAAAAGAGGTAAATGTTATTTTATTTGCTTTTCTACTAAAATATTTCAAGTATAATATATCTGGTGGCAACACTGCTGTTTTATATATGGAAAAGGTAAGGCATTGGAATTAACTTTCTCATACTCACAAAATGGGCTGTGTGTGGTGCTGAAAATAAGACCGAGTGTCCTGACTCCCAATTTGTGCTCTATGTATTAGACAAGACTGTTCATTTAAAGTTTTATTACTCTAATACCTGTTTATAAGTTTAAGCTCCATTTTTTTCTGTCCATTATAATATAGAGAAGCATGTTATGTCCCCAGAAAAATTTAGTGATATGTAGCAACTTTGTTTCTCTCTTGCCATTAAATATGTATTCTCTTAACTTTTTTTTCTCATGATTGAATGTTTCAGGTTTTCCTCCTCCACCAGGTGCTCCACCTCCATCTCTTATACCAACAATAGAAAGGTAAATCATTGTGTATACTGTAAAATTTTTATCATTGACAGGCTTTTGACAAAAGAATCATATATATTTTGGTAAGATTTAATTTTATAAACAGTAATACCTGCCTTTTAATGAGTAAGTCTAGATCTATGTTAGTTACTTTGATATAAGACTTTGAACTAATAAAATACAAAGAAAACTAAATGATAGTATTTTGAAATATCTTCTCTTAATTTATGAACACACTGATTAAAGAAACTCCTAAATTGTATGTCCCTCCTGTAACATACAAAAAGATGTCTGGAATCATGAATAAAGCATGTCTGTTTTAGGATTAGGTAAGGACAACTATTATCAGGGACCATAATAAAGAAAAGCTACCTTATTCCTCGCTACCCTGCTGCAACTCAGCTTCCATAATGGAGGATTGGATCTATTCTGCATGGGAAAAGCCTTATTTTTATACCCTGCATTTATGGTTTTTGTTCGTTGGAATGCTGTACTAAATAATATTTACCTCAGGAATGGCAATATGGTGTTTAACAACAGAGGCTTTGGAATAAAAAAGAACTGGTTCACATTAAGTTTATGACTACTTTTTAAGACTTAGTTTCTTCTTTTACCAAGTGGGGGTTGATAGAATTGTGAAAATTAAAACAGCTAGTGAATATAAAGTATCAACATAATTCTTGATAGATAGAATTCACTAATGGTGGCTATAATTATTTCTGCTTAATTGGTAAATAAACTCTACAAAATTAGTGTATTTCTGAAAAAGTGATTTAAATGATATAAGAAGGCAAAAATTGTGAGAATCGTATTATATCAACAGCATCAAAACCATGCATATGATTTTCAAAGAAAATGATAAAACTTAGTGAAGTGTGACTTATGAGAACATAAAGATTTAATTTTATTGGTATGGCCTTAAATATATATTTGTTTTCTCAATCAAAATGTTAAGTATTATTTGTTGATCTTGTCAGTGGAGCTGAATTTCTGATTGATAACAATTAGACCAACTTTTTAAAGACTAAATTAAAAATATATATATATTTTTATTGATTTCAGAGAGGAAGGGCGAGTGAGAGAGAAATAGAAACATCAGTGATGAGAGAGAATAATTAATTGGCTGCCTTCTGCATGCCCCTAACTGGGGATCAAGCCCACAACCCAAGCATGTGCCCTTGACTGGAATCAAACTCAGGACCTTTCTGTCTGCAGGCTCATGCTCTATTCACTGATCCAAACGAGCTAAGGCTTAAGACTAAATTTTAATTAAGTTTTAAATATTGTTAGTCTCAAAGTTTGTTATCTTGTGAGTTAAGATGAATTCATTGGATTATTCATGTTACAACTGAGTATTAGGTGTAAGGTATTTGGAGGTTAAAAATCCTGTGTTTTTACTATTAAAATTTAAATTACAGAATTAAAGCTTATTGTTGTTAACATATAATTCTGCCTTTATGTTTTGTACCAAACTATTAAAATTTAGAACTTATTTGAACACATAAAAATACATTTTTTCTTCTACAGTGGACATTCCTCTGGTTATGATAGTCGTTCTGCACGTGCTTTTCCATATGGCAATGGTAAGTATTTTTAGTTACCACATTCAATTTGAATCAATAAAGGACTTAAAATATTTATATAGTAATAAAATCATACTTCCATGGTTTAAAATACTATTTTACAGAGTAATTAAAAAATGTTAACTAAAGGAGTAAATTTTACATGTATTTATGGTTTAACAGAATAATTTTTCTTTATTGAGTATACTTTTTAAAATTAATGGTGACACAACAGGGATATTTATATACCATGTCTTTTTCTAAAAGTATTTAGGATTTTTTTTTACCAAATTGTCTGTCTTCATTGGCCAAAATCTTTTTTTGTTTTTGACTCATAGTATCCCATTAGCCTTGTTCTGATATTTCCCCATCAGTGGTTCATTTTTTGTTCTAGATCATCTGGCTAGGTCCTCAATCATGTTCACTCTTAACTTTATTTGTTCCATGAGCTGATACCACTTTTAAAAGTGCTGTGCATTGTACTAGGTTTTATAGATACAGTAAACTAGACATAGACATAAGTTTGCCCTTATCAAATTTATAGGCTAGTGAGGAAATATCAAGTGATAGAGGAGGGTGTCATGGGAACATAGTTCAAGGGTTCTCCCACTCTAGAGGAGTGGAGCTATAGATGATGTAACTTGGATTCAAAGCATGGTCAAATCGTGGAGGTGAGAATATGGTAGGCTTTTTTATTTTTAATGTTTTTATTGATTTCACAGAAAGGAAAGGAGAGGGAGAGCGAGCTAGAAACATCAATGGTGAGGGAAAACCATTAATCAGCTGCCTCCTCTCACCCCCTCCAACTCCCACTGGGGTTCAAGCCTGAAACTTGGGCATGCACCCTGACCAGGAATCGAACAGTGACCTCTTGGTTCATGGGTCGATGCTCAACTACTAAGCCACACCAGCCGTGTTGGTGGGCTTTTTTAATGAAATATGGTGTGTCTGTTATGTAAAGAACGCATGGTGAATGCCTAAAGATGAGAAAAGAACATGCAAGGCCTTGTAGTCCTGCTGTATGGTTTCAGCCTGATTCAGAGAGCTGTGAGGTCCAGTTTAGTTTTATGGTGAGTTGTGAAATGGCTAGATTAATGGAAAAGATCCATTTTGGCTACCTATTATGAGGAAATTGTGGGTGGTAGAATGGCTGAGATGCCTGCTTGATTGGGAGAACAAGAAGGTGTTGGAGTATAGTCATGTGTTGCGTAAGGACACTTCTGTCAGTGATGGACCAGACCATATATATATATATATGTATAGGCTGTATCCCATCTACATTAAGAAAAGGGTAATATACTAATTAGACAGGGTTGACTGGACCTCTGACTTCCTTCCGGACAAAGCCACGGTGGCAGGGGCCAAGGCAGAGGTGGTTAGGGGTGATCAGGCTGGCAGAGGAGCAGGCAGTTAGGGGTGAGATCAGGTCGGTGCAAGGAGTTATGGGGCGATCAGGCTGGCAGGAGAGAGCAGTTAGGGGTCAGCATGCCATCAGGAGAGGGCAGTTGGGAGCAATCAGGCCAGCTGGGGAGGGCAGTTGGGAGTGATCAGGCTGGCAGGAGAGTGGTTAGGGGGCGATCAGGCAGAGGCAATTAGGGGTGATCAGGCAGGCAGCCTAGTGGTTAGGAGCCAGCAGTCCCATTTTGTGAGAAGGCCTAAACCGGCAGTTGGACATCCCCTAAGGGGTCCCAGATTGGTAAGGGTGCAGGCCGGGCTGTGGGACCACCACATCCTGTGCACAAATTTTGTGCACTGGGCCTCTAGTCTATAATCTACTCTATAAAAGCGAAATATTAAAATTAACCGTTTCTCCGAGACAGGGTAAGCCACACCCACCAGCCAATCAGAGCGGCTGTATGCAAATTAGCCCAGCCAACATGGCAGCCGCCACTCACGGACCTGAGTAAAGGGCAGTTTCCATTGCGGCAGGAGCGAAAGTGAAGCTGCGCCCGCTCCACTTAAACTGCCTCTAGCGAAACACAGATTTGAAACAATATAACGATCATAGAATACTCGGGAGCTGAAGGAAAGAGCAGCCCGGGCCTCACCAGTAAAAGTAACAACTGTTTCATTATAGACGCTGCAAGGTGAAGCAGAGAGGAGGCTTCAGTTAGAAGGCCGCCTTAAAGGAACAACGTATCAATTATAGGAGATAACCCCAGGCCTTAAAGGAACAGTATCTATTATAGGAGAAAAAACTCCAGATACCTGCGTCCAGCCAGCCTTGCTGGGACGTTGGGTCAATGGGAGCTGTGGGCAGCCTGAAAGCCCCTCACCCAGGCTGGTCAGGCACGCCAGCAGGTGGACATCCCCCGAGGGGTCCCAGACTGCGAGAGGGCACAGGCCGGGCTGAGGGACCTCCCAAGTGCACAGAGCGGCTGCAGGGCGGGACAGCGCAGGACCCAGGACCCG
>PVJC01040273.1:0-15872 GCA_004026665.1 Murina feae
CAACGTCCCAGCAAGGCCGGCTGGACGCAGGTTTCTGTTCCTTTAAGCTGAGGTGGGCTGAGGTAACGTAACCTCCTCTGCTTCACCTCGCAGCGCAGCGTCTATAATGAGACTTTGTTACTCTTAGTAAGGCAGGCCAGGCTGCTGTTCTCTTCAGCTCCTGAGGATTCTATGATTGTTACATTATTGAAACATGTTTCGGAGCCTGCCCGCCAAGGGCCGAAAACAGTATCGCTTTCACTCTTGCTGCAACGGACGCTGCCTAAACGTTTACTCAGGTCTGTGAGAGGCGGCCGCCATGTTGGCTGGGCTAATTTGCATACAGCCGCTCTGATTGGCTGGTGGGCGTGGCTTACCCTGTCTCGGAGAAATGGTTAATTTTACTATTTCCCTTTTATTAGTTTAGATTATATTCCCCATGCTGTACTTTACTCTCTGCTATTATTCTGTAACTACCAATCTTCACTTTTCAACCCCTTCATCCTTTTTTACTTAGCCCTTCACCCTGCAACCCCTCTGGCAACTATCAACTGTTCTCTGTCTATGAGTCTGTTTCTGTTTTGTTTCTTCATTTATTAGGTGTACCAGTTAATAATGTGGATTTTTTTCAATAGATGAAGTTACACATATGTTGATATATATGCAATTTGATATGTATGCTATTTTGTTATATTGACAGCATTCTTCAAAACTTCATAGGTCAAATTTGCTGAAGGTGTTAACATCATAGATAGTTTTACACTTAAAAATGTTGAATTTTGTGCCAAAAAAAGAGCACTTGCAGGAAGTTTTAATTCATTATTTTATTTTGAAGAAAAGTGCTACTGAATACTTTGGGAAGCTTATAGTAAACATGCTCGATCTCAAGATACTTGTGAATGCTGGTTTAAATGCTTTAAAAATGATGATTTCAATGTGAAAGACAAAGAACGCTCAGGTCAACAGAAAAAGTTTGAAGACCAACAATTACAAGCACTATTGGATAAAGATGCATGTTAAATTCAAAACAACTTGCAGAAAGATTAAATGTTGCTCAGCAAACAATTTCTGATCATTTACAAGCAATGGGAAAGATGTTAAAGGAAGGAAAATAAGTGCCACATCAACTGAACAAATGACAAATGGAAAACCGAAAAGTCATCAGTAAAATGTTGCTTCAACGGCATGAAATAAAGTCTTTTTGCATCGAATTGTAACTGGTGATGAAAAGTGGATTTATTTTGAGAATCCCAAATGCACAGAATCATGGGTAGATCCAGGTCAACCATCAACATCGACTGCAAGGACAAAGGCTTTGGAAAGAAGACAATGCTCTGCGTTTGGTGGGATCAGGAAGGTGTGGTGTATTGTAAGCTTCTAAAACCTGGTGGAAACATTAATACTGATCACTACCAACAACAAATAATCAATTTGAACCACACTTTGATCGTGAAATGACCAGAATGTGCCAGAAGACATGGCAAAGTAATTTTGCTTCATGATGACGCACCATCACACACTTCAAAACCAGTTAAAGACACGTTAAAAGATCTTGCCTGGGAAGTATTAACCCACCCGCTGTATTCACCAGACCTTGCTCCTTCAGATGACCATTCTTTCTGATCGATGGCACATGCACTTTCTGAGCAGCACTTCAAAACATACAAAGAAGTGGAAAATTGCATCTCTGAATGGTTTGCTTCAAAACAAGAAAAGTTCTATTGGGTCAATATCCACAAGTTACCTGAAAGATGAGGGAACTGTGTAGCTAGCGATGGACATTACTTTAAGTAAAGCACTTTTGATGTTTCTCTTGAAATTATCATGTTTTCTTTGATTACAAAATCGCCATTATTAACCAGTACACCTAGTATTTTGTTCTTTCAAGTCCACATATGGTATTTGTCTTTTTCTGTCTGACTTATTTCACTTAGCATAATACCCTCTAGGTCCATCCATGCTGTCACAAAGATTTCATTCTTTTTTTATGGTGGAGGAATAGTCCACTGTATATAGGCACCCCAGCTTTTTTATCCAGTTACCTATTGATGGACACCTAGGATGCTTCCAGGTTTTGGCTATTGTAAATAATGTTGCAATGAACACAGCAGTGTAGCAAAGTTGACTTTAGTTTAAGAACACCAGCTCTTAGTTCTATTGAGGAGTGCATTAGGCTACTGGTAAGAACCTCTTAGTGGTGCTGCGCCAAGGTGAAAGTCAACGCAATTACACAGCACTTTCCCCCACAGAGCCGAGGGCAAACTGGCACCCTTGCTTCCCTGCAGAGCTCACTAAGAGGACGGTGCCTTTTAGAATCTTCTCTGTTGAGGGAGATGTGACATGTCTCTAAAATTAAGACCCGCCAGAATTATGTAACAGTAGGAAGCAGGAGGAAGGGTGTCTTCACGCAGCGTATGAATCAGACCAATAGTGGAAGAGCTACTGCACCTGAATAAGAGTTCAGACCAAAGAAAAGTCAATTCATTCTGAGATGTGTGAGCTTGAAATGGGCTGAATCACCTGAAACATCTGGAAAGGAAAGGAAGGAGGAAGAATCCTGATGATAAATATTGTCAATCAATGTGCAAAGGTCAAGGCATATCCAATGACAAATATAAACTATCTTCAACCTTGAAAACTGTGGAGGAAATATTAATGATAGATACCTAGAGTGACAGGGGCGAGTCTTAAATTACAAAGTTATTTTATTTAGAAATAAGCATCATATTTTCAATGATTTTGGATCCTACCTCCATGAAAACTTCTCGTATGTTCATAGGATGGTGGAAAAGCTTTCTCAAGGTTGTCCAATAGAGTTTCTCATTATAATCAAACATGCTCCTTTCTGTGCAATGGATTAGAATATTCTCCCACACTCCCCAGTTTACTTAAAGATACCAAACATTTTGGCTTCCTGAGAGATTGGATTTCGGCTTTCCTAAAGATTGTCATCCCAGTCACAACATGTTGATGCTTCTTTTTGGGGAGAGGGTAGGGAAGGGTTAATGTTGGACACAGATATCCCCCTATAATTTATTCATGGCTTTGCTCTGGTTTTCTTCCTGAAATGACTCATTTTCCTACTATATGTGTTTTTGGATGGATTTGGTGACTAGGTTTATGCATAGAAAGCTTAAGAAATAAAGCATCTACGAGGAAGAAGAAACCGTCCCGTCCCTTCAGAAGTGAAGCAAAGCCTTGTTTTCTATGCTGTCAGCTAAATTGTGCTCACACCCTTTCTTTTTCTTAATGAGAAACAGCGGCTACAGGGCACCCACAGGTTGGTGTCACTTGGCTACTGGACCAAGAAGCAACCACAAATGCATGAAGAGAGCTGGAGCAAGATATTAACTGGAGTGTCAGCATGTGACAAAAGGAAAGCCAGAGCCACAGCATGGGAGTGGCTAAGGCACTTGTGCAGTGGGAAGTGGCCAGGGATAAAGGAGGGCTCTTGGTTGTGTTTCTAGTGAGACAGGTACTCAGTGAAGTCCAGGGCATCTTACCAACTTGACCTCCCCTGGAAGAAGTACTGGATTGGTCACTACAGAATTTCTTATAGAAAAAAACAGATTTGGAAAATGTACAGTTTAGAAATAGCACAAGGTGACTGTGTCAGAGATTTCTGTATTGGGGAGAGAGGCTGAGGAAGTGGATCGTATCCTCACAGGAAACCAGTAATTTCACGATGATTTAATTACGCAGTTGCACGGGAAAGGCGCTGGATTAATAACATCGATCTTTAGATCATATTCACATGGGGAAGAGCAGAGCTGCTGAGAAAGAGGAAAAGACACATCCTAGTATATTAATAAAGAAGAGAGTGGAGAGTGACTAGATTCAGACACAGTACAGTTTATAAGCTAACGTCTTTGGAACAATCCCAATTGCTCAACGTGACCATCACACGGCTTGATTGAAAACAGTATAAACGATGTATTCAAATAAGCCTGAGCGTCCCACTGCAAACGGATGCTCCTCAGCTTAATCGGACTCGCATCCCCCACCAGGACCACTGCCTCCACGATGTGATTTCAATCGCGTGGGAATGGGATTTATCATTTCACTGATACCTGGCTACATTCAAATAGTCATTAATTTGAAGAAAAGGAAGGTGTGACAACAGGTTATCCTGTGTATACTGATTTACTTTCAATTTCCAACAGTTCCTCAGTGATGGTGAGATCCCAGGGGTGCTAGGAGCTGGCTTGAAGACGGAAAGCCAGGTTCCTAGAAAATAGTAGGTGCTCAGTCAACACGTGTTGACCTGCTCCCCGCCCCTGCATCACCACTTTTGCTCCTACATCATGGAAGCACTGGGAGACCAAAGGGACGGCAGGGCCATGTTCCTTCCACAGTCTGCACTCCCAGACAGTTAGCTAACGAGCAACAGGACTTGCAGGGAGCTCCGCAGAGTGTTAAGCATACATGTGGCTTTAAGGACACGCAATTTACATTCTGAAATTCTATCTTGTGAGAAGAACTGAAAGTGCAGCCACTATGGTTCTTAGAACTGTGCCATCGTTAAAACCTGTACTCTGAGACCCAAGCTCGCCGTACTCATCTCTGCAGCTTTGCCCTCCTTCTTCCCACATCATCACAGTGTCTCTGCTACTCACAGCAAGTGCTTCTACTCCCGCCTGTCTAATTGGAACAAGGGCATGACAGAATGCTCCAGAAAGGTCACACTGCAGCAAGCTGGCCCTGTGACATACTAATCTACTTGAAGGATGGAGTCATAGCATTAAATAATCTTTGTGCATCCCTGAAAGGGAAACTATCTTAAACATAATTACGCACCAACTTTCCTTGACCAACAAAATTATTTTCCCATGATTCACGTAAACCAGACGACCAGATGGAGGAAGAAAATAGCCCAAAGTGTGTTATCTGTCAAAGCTCCTGACATACGTGTTTTACTGAAGCGGGTGTCCTTACCTCTGTTTTCCTGGACAGACGGAAATAACTGTAAAAGATCCGTTGGCATTTTTAATCAATGACAGCCCAGAGGGAATATTCTCATTTGAGCAAATTGTCTGCTTTCTCAGCTCGATTCAACATGCACATACAGAATTTAATTCACTACTGGTTCCCAAGACATTTTTAATGAAGATAGCCCTGGCCGGGTGGCTCTGTTGGTTGGAGCATTGTCCATTGCCCCAAAAGGTTGTGGGTTCAAATCCCAGTCACGGCACATACCCAGGTTACAGGATTGATCCCTGGTAAGGACACTTACTGGAGGCAACCAATTGATGTTTCACATCCATGTTTCTCTCTCTCTTTCTCCCTCTCTCTCCCTTCCTCTCTTTCTAAAATCAATAAAAAAACATCCTTGGGTGAGGATAGATGAGGATAAAGCCACAATGTTCTACACTGTGGACGACGGACGTGGGTGACTCTGGATCCATGACACAGAGGACTCCCTACGCCGCAGCCCTGGGGCCACTCGGTGTCTCAGGATGCTCTTCTCCCTTCAACTCCCGCGCCCACTGCTCCCATGTACCAAATGTACAAAACACTTCTCTCTGCTTACTGCTTGGTTTTACCTTTCTCTCTTCTGCTTTATTGTCAAGCACAAGTAACACATAAATAGATGCTTATTTAAAAATATTTAAATAATATGCCCATAAAAAGCAATAAAAGCCCCCACCACCTCTTCACTCTGGAGGCGACGGTTTATCTGGATGGCATGAGTCTTTCTGGCCCTCACGCTCTCACGTTCAGCTGCACCGACAGATTTACTCACATGGACAGAGGTCTGTTTATTTTTTTTAATTTCTTCTTTTTTACACAAACAGGATTATAGGAGAATGTACGTTCCACAAGAGCAAGGCTGCGTTCACTCTTTGATATAGTCACTGGTACACAGTAAACACTCCTTTGAACTATTTGTCAGATGAGTATGACTTGCTTTTTCAACGTAATGACATATCTTGGTGACTATCCCACATCAGGGCATGGATGCATTTCTTTTCATGCGTGTGCACAGGGCTCCACAGTGTGGGTATGGGACTCTACAACCTAATTCTTATTTAGAAGCTCAGGGTCTCCTTGGGGGACCCCTTCCCTACACAGTGAGCTCGCCCTGAACCTCACAGTGCTGTCGCTTCGTCCCTTACTCAGTCTCCCTCAGGGATGAGGCCTGAATGTGTCTGCCTTCGATCACTGTTTCTAAAGGGCAGAGATGTCACCTCTTCTGTGATGAAAAGCTTAAAACAGGGAACCCAAACAGACACTGAAGCCGAGTAAAGTGACCTGACACACCCCTGCGCGGCGGGTGAGTGACTGATGTCTGGAGGTGCAGGTGTACCCAGAATGCATCTGGTAGGGAGGTTACAGACTATGAGCTACTGTCACTTTTTAATTAAATGCCTTCGGGTTAACTGCCCTTGCTGACCTGCCTGCAGACCTGGAACAAGGTGGATAGAAAACCGGAACTGACTCTTTAAAACACTATTCCCTGGACGCACTAATTAGTGCTCTCCACGCCCCACGTTCCTCACTTAGGAAAGCAGAGGAGAAGATGGGGGCTTCTTCAGAGGGAAAGAGCTGGCCTTGAGGTTGTAACTTGCTTCCTGAACAGGTTAAGACACCCCACATAACACTCAACCATATCTGTGAAAATGTGCAGCAATCAGCGTTTTATCTCAGCTGGTATTCAAATTACCGGTAAATATAAAGTAGGAAGATGAAACTGGAGAAAGTGTGAGCCTTTTCTACGGAGACATGCCAATTACGCTAAGCAACTACTTTTTATACCTGGATGAGGTTAAATAATGACATCTCCAACCAAAACCAATATTTTTATCTCCAGGTAAGAGATTGTTTCTGTCTAGTCGTCTCAAAATACTGCCTTGGTTGTAATTGTTTTCTTGACATAAAAATGATTGAGAATAAGCCAATAAAATTTGTTGCTGAAAAAGGAAAACTTTGAATTAGGCCTGACTTTCAGGAGAATAGAACCATATGGTACATTTAATTATAAGTTGAGGAGATGGTTGAGATTTTAATTTAAGTGTTTTACTTACAGCATAAGCTCAACTCTTCTGTCCAGATGTGTAACATGAGCCTCAGCTCCAATGCAGAGAAACAACCATCTAACCGACGACAAAAGCCCACACGGACGAGCCTGGACTTGCTCTGCACGTTAAAGGCGTCGCAGTGCACGGGAATTCTGCGTCCCGGCCTGTGTGCTAAGTGTGTGGTTTGGGTTGTTGCATTTGCTTTACATTTTGGGCCCGTGAAATTGCTTTGGGCTCTGGAATCAGAGCCCTGGGTAACAATGTTTGCATTGCCTTATCCTTTATTAAATCATCAACCACTCGACGATACTGAGGGCCTACTGTGTGCCAGGTACCAGGATAGTACTGGGTATGGAATGGTGAGCAAAACCTAGCAAGATGCCTGTATTCTTAGAGCTTCGAGTTTAATTACTGGGGACTGATTAGCTTTGGTAAGTTACTATCATCTCTGAGCCTTCTCTTCTTTGTCTCTAAAATGGTAACAATGAGACCTGCTTCACAGAATCACTGTGATTTAAACAGGACGATGACACATGTGAAGAAATGGCATGTGCGTGTCACAGATCAGACACTAAAACACGCCAGCTGTATGCCCTATCCTCCCTCTCTCCTCTCCTTGAACACACAAGAGCCCCCCGGCACACTAAGCTCTCTCCTCAGAAAATCCCTCTCTGCCAATGACTTGAGAGAGCTGTGGGGTCTGCGCAGAGGAGCCAACGGCCACTTGCTCCCTTACACTGGAGCCTCCTGGGAGCAGCTCGCCTGCATGGAGTTATTCTATTCCCGCGCCTCCTTCGTCTAGTGCTGGGTGGGGAATGCTGGTCTCGCCAGGGAGAACCCCTCGTGGTCGCGGGCCGAGTTAACCACATAGCACTGCGCCATCCCCATCCTTAACTACAGAGCATGACAGTCGGTGACAGTGGGAGCGGGAGCACTTCAGTTTAGAGGGGCGCTGCTTAGGACATGGTCACAGCTGGTGTCTGTGGAGGAATACCGAGACGGCAGGGATCTGGGAGAGAAGAATGGATGGCTGATTAGAGCAGCATCGTGGCCTGGGGAGGAGGGGAGGGTGTGCACCATGCGAACATGTACAAAAAGGACTGCGCAGGGAGACGTTCTCGGGCGCAGGGGCAGCAGGACCGACCGCCAGGTTTCAGAAGCAGGTTCGCCGTACCTGTCACTGAGGTGAGCCAGGAAGGGAGGCAGGGACACTGCCTGGCTGGGAGAGGGAATATACAGACTATACGGTGAGACGTCAGTGTAGGAGGCATGGCATGTGGGAACACAGTCAGGAAATACTTTTCCTTTTTAAACCTCACCCGAAGATATTTTTCCATTGATTTTTAGAGAGAGTGAAGAGAGAGGGAAAGACAGAGAAACATCCATGTGAGAGAAATACATCGATCGGTTGCCTCCTGCATGTGCCCAACCAGGACCTCAGCTAGTGAGAAGCCTGCAACCCAGGTACATGCCCTTGACTGGAATCCAACCGGGACCCTTTGGTCCACAGGCTGACGCTCTATCCATTGAGCCACACCAGCCAGGGCAGGTAATACTTTGAAAGTGGAAATTAATCATCTGGAAGAGCATTTTTCTTATTCATGAGAACAGACTATTTCCCAGAACTTGGGCAGCATAGACCATGTATCTCTAAAAGTCCTGGTTACCATGGATTTAATAACTGCCAGAGCAAAATGTCCTTTTGCATTTTTCATGACTTTCAAACTCATTGGAGCAGGTCCTGCTGTGTGTCAGATGGGGGTGACCAGGCCATGGTGTGGGCTTTGCAGCTATGCTGGGCTGATGCCGAGCCCTGGAGGGTATACCCAGGATGTGTCCCAGGACCTAGGAGCGCTCCCTGGAACCTGCTGATTCCCTGAAGCCCCGGTCACCAAGTGCCCTGGGTCATATCACCCAGACTCAACGCACAGAACACCCTGACCTCGCCTGCAGGTGTTGGTCAGGCGCATGGATAGGCCCCAGCCCATGCTGGTCCCTGCTCTGAGGTTTTGGGGCGTCAGGGGGAAGTCTCAAAGGCTGGGCGACTGGAACCTCAGCACAGGAGTCAGTACAGGCATCCTCACTCGTGTCTGGGTGTGGGCACTGGCTGTTTGTGGACGGGCTCAGTGGGACTGTTGGCCAGAACACACACATATGGCCCTTGTCAGGTGGCTGCTCTGTGTGGGCTAGTTGGGGTTTCTATCGCACTGACCACACTGTACGTTTCGTCACGTCAGAGACCTGAGTTTGCTTTATTCCCACTTGTGTTCATGTCTCCTGACAGTGTCTGAAACAGAGCCTTTCACCTGTGAATGAATAAATTTACTGGCCAAATCAACGCATCAACAGGACAGCCAGGTGTGCACTTGGAGTCACCTTGTCCCCTTACAAGACCGGAAAGAAGTCTTCAAGTCCTGGTCCTGCCTCTGAAGGGAGGAGCTAGTAAGTCTGACCTTGACCTCCTCTGCCCGGAGCTACTAACTTCCCGGCTCACACCCTCATCCTAAGTCACGTTAGAATCTTGACTTTGGAAATTAAATTCAGCAGCAAGGGTATGCATTTCTTCTTCCCTTAAAAGAATTGTTTTTGGATATAAGTTTCTTTTGATGGAAGTGGTAGTTAAAAAATGAAATCCTGCCCAATCTTAATAGTTATCACAGCAATGATGTATCTCAGCTGTGATGTATGACCTGGTCCCAAACAGCCTGAAAAATCTCCGCCAGTGGCTACCATGCATGAGAAAATGCTTAGGGTCCTGGATCTTATGGATAGACATATGTGTGCTTTTATGAGGCATGGAGTCTGGCTGAGATGTGAAGCGCATAACTCAACTCCCTGGGTTCATGCAGAAAGACAAAGGCCCACCCTACCTATTCCCAAGGCTCTCTGGAGCCACATATCTAGCATGCAGCCACTAAAGGTGGAAAGGACATCACACGCCCTGCATAGAAGCACCCGTTCTCTTCTTTAAAGTTTCCATGTCTGTTTCTATTGTCTGCAAAGCAGCTCGCTGCAGCGGCCCTTGTTTCAACACAGGAGGGAGACGGGAGCTCTGTGAAGGCTGCAGTGGACTGAGAGGGACCATAGCACGTGGCATGGCATGGAATGGCATGGCGTGGTGTGGGAACATCCTGGCGGAAAATAGACCAGTTCCTAAGAGAGCCGGGTGACAGCTCCTCATTTGTTTCTATTAAATCCCCTGTAGTGACAAATTAGAATCCACTTCTTTATTTGAGAAGTAAAAATCAGAGGTAAAATATACACTGAGTGGCCAGATTATTATGACCACCTGACGTTTGTAGGCAAATTAGCTATAATTTCACGCTGAAGTTGCTAGAGGGCCAGACCATTATAAATAGGGAAGCAGGTTGTTTAACACAACAGTAGAAGTGATCTTTTTCTGAAGATATGAGTAAACAATGTGATTTAACAGCCTTTGAATGTGGGATAAGAAAAAAAAAAATATATATATATATACATACACACACACACACACTGAGTGGCCAGATTATCATGACCACCCCAACAGTGCTTTGTTGGGCCACCTTTTCCTTCAATACTGTGGCGATTCTTCTTGGCATGGACTCCACGAGATGTTGAAAGGTGATGCGAGGAATCTGACACTATGCCTGATGAATAGCACTGTCAGTTCTGTGAGATTTGATGGTTGTGGGACCAGTTGCCTGATGGCTCTTTTAACTTTGTCCCACAAATGCTCAATTGGATTGAGATCTGGTGATTGTGGGGCCACCTAAGCAAGGTAAAGTCTCCCTCATTTTCTTGAAACCACTCCTGCACAATATGAGCACCGTGGCATGGCACATTGTCTTGTTAGAAGAAGCCATCTCCATTGGGATACGCCACCAACATGATAGGATGAACCTGATCAGCAATGGTACTTAGATATGTTGTGCTATTAAGATGTTGTTCCACACGAATTAAAGGGCCCAAATCATGCCAGAAAAACATGCCCAAACCATAACACTGCCCCCACTAGCTTGAAGGGTTATACTCATGCATGTGGGGTGCATGCTTTCATGCTGTTTCCATTAAATTCTGCATAATGCAACTGGAAATGTGATTCATCGGACCACATGACTTTTTTCCAATGCTCGACTGTCCAATCCTTGTGTTCCTGTGCGAATTGGAGATGTTTTATCTTGGTAACTGCAGACAGCAAAGGTGTTCAAGCGGGCCTTCGGCTTCCATATCCCATTCGATGCAGTGTACCGCTAATTTGCCTACAAAGGTCAGGTCATCATAATAACTGGCCACTCAGTATGTGTGTGTATGTGTGTGTGTGTGTCCCATGTTCAAAGGTTGTTAAATTGCATTGTTTACCCATATCTTCAGGAAAAAAAATCACTTCTGTCGTGGTAAACAACCTACTTCTCTATTTATTATGGTCTGGCCCTCTAGCAACATCAGCGTGAAATTATAGCTAATTTGCCTGCAAACGTCAGGTGGTCATAATAATCTAGCCACTCAGTGTATGTTCCAACTATCACTTAGGAAGCTTAACTGATTCCTAACTACCTCTCTTCCTTCCATTAAGGAGCTCAGCATTATATCTGGAATTGACCACATTGATATAAAAGTTAATTGAATGTAAAAAGTCTCTTCCACATGACTGTGTATGTTCTGGGCTGTTGTGAAGCCATAGACTCATGCCATGCCTGCATTTAACATGTTCAAGGAGCCTTAGCCAAGTGCACCAGTGATGTACGTCTGTAAGAAATAGTACCAACACCCTCATTCTGGTCTATTTATCCTCTTCCAACTTCCATAGAAAATTGGAGAAATGAAAATGAGAGGCTTGCAGAGTATTCAGAGCATCCTCAGATGTTCTGAGAGCCTGTACTGATGTTTAACACCATTGCACAGACTAGGCACAAGGGTGGCAACATTGTACCCTCAAATCCAAGTGGCTGTGTATTAACACCCAGATCAGCCAGGTCTCCTTCCTTCCATCCTGGATGTAACTCCACTGAAGGAGAAAAATCACACGAATTTTTCAATAAAATGGCTCCTTTAACTTTTATTATCACTGAAATTGTCTTGTATGCTTTCTCTGACCTCTTTCTTAGACATTCAGCCTTGAAAATAAGTAGGATGCGCAGCAGACCTAGTCAAAAGGGAAGTGAGAAATTGGGACAAGCCAGGATGTGGTAATTAATCACACCAGTAATTAATCATGCCACCTCTGGCACTGCTTCCAAATTGGGCTAAAGATAAGAATCACCTGGAGCATTCACAGACAACAGAAAGCACCAGGGCTGGCTGCAGCTGAGCCCTACTGAGTGTGAATGGCCAGGGTCTATTTCATCTGCACTCTTAGCGGCTCCCGGAGCCTCAGCTCAGGGTGAGCCCCGTCCAGGTTTCATGAACCACGCAGGGCTCAGCACACACGGGCAGACGATCAAGACAGGGAGTCAGCCAGAGTGGCAGTCATCTTGGTTGAAGAAAATAGAGCACGGAGTCAGAACTATCAGCTCCTTTTTCGAAAGAATTGGTAGCCTGTGTTGCTGGCTGTCCAATACCTGCAAACAGCGCCTTCTCTGTTTATGCTTTTCCTGGTGTTAACACGAAGGGATGTGACTGACCCCCTCGTGGTGGCAGCATGAAGCGATGCGACTGAACCCCCTGGAGGGAGGCTGTCCTCCAGCAGGTCAAGGGCGAGGTATGAATGAACGGAAAGGTCCTGTGGCTCAATAGCAAGTACCAAACAGGACACAGTCCCAGAGAAACGAACAAACAAATGTTTACACTTAGACAGGTGAACACAACTCTGACTCATGCTGGGAGCAGCATCAGAATGGCCCCCATTTCTGGAGCTTAGGGGGTGGGAGGAGGTGGGAGGCAGGGCTTTGGTCTCAGGAATCCCAGTATCTGATCTGAGTGGTGTGCTCGGTGTGGTGCAGTGCTGTGGGTCAGCCCTGGGTTGGACAGAGGCTTTCCAGTGTCCTGTGCACACAGGGTGGTCCCCTTCCTGGCAGGACAAGGTTGCCACAGCTGAGGACAAGAGGCACCAGCTCTGCGTTCAGTGGCTGACACAGGTGGTCTGCTTTTGTTACGAGAGTGGAAGACCCGAGTAATAAGCTGACCCCGTAGTGTAGTGACAGACAACCGTTTTGCTTAATGGGAATTTACAATGAAAAGACAGTCAAGGAGAATGGCCCCGATCCCCCACATCAAAGAATCGCTCAAGTCAAACAGCGAGCCTCACGACTAAGTGCCCTAATTAACATGGTCCTTACTAATTGTAGACTTCAGAGGCATTTATTTTCAAAGTCTGGGAGCCCTGCTGAGGACGACTGTCTTATTATGCACACCTTTACCTTGCGCCCCTGGGGAGGACCCACTTCCATTCTCATCTGCTGGCTAAAGGTGTTGCTACATAAACGAGCATTTTAAACAGTTGGTTCATGCACCATTTTCTTTTTCTGTAAGTGTGTGACAGGAGCAAAACAACAAGTTTCACACGTCTTTGCCTTCCAGTAAAGGATTGCTTGTGGGGTTCCCTGTGCCGTGTCTCCCCCACCCCAGTACCAGGCCTGGGGCACACGGGAGAGAAGTGAGTGGTGCTGTGCGCAGTGTCTAAGTGGGTGTGTGGGCTTTCACATGCCTGGCGGGTTTCTTCACCAGCAGCACCACCAGTGCATCCCTTGGTGATGGGAATGGTTTAGCTCATTTTTAAAATCCTCACCTGAGGATATGCTTATTATGCTTATTGATTTTAAAGAGAGGAAAGGGAAGAGAGAGAGAGAGAGAGAGAGAGAGAGAGAGAGAGAGAGAGATCGGTTGTCCCCCACATGCATCCTGACTGGGGATGAAACCCACAACCTAGGCATGTGTCCTGACTGGGAATGGAACCAGCAGCCTTTGGGTGTACAGGATGAAGCTCCTGGTGAGTCACTTGGCCAGGGCGAAGTTTCCCTTCTTGCTGAACACAGAAGACATGTGCTCTGCAGGGGCTTACGTTGGGTTTGCTGGACTCAGGCGAGCGCCACCATAATACAGAGATGACCAGCATGGCGCTGCCAGCCAGTGAGCAGGTATGAGCTCAGGTGTGGACCCAGGATGCACAATAGGGGTGGGGGGTAGAGCCCGGGGAGCAGAGGATATCCAGGACCTTTGGGAACACCTACTTAAAATTTTTTTTTTTTAAATTGATTTCCGAAAAGAAAGGAGAGGGAGAGAGAGAGAAACATCAATGAGAGAGAATCGTTGGTTGGCTGCCTCTTGCATGCCCTCACTGGGGATCGATCCTACAATCTAGGCATGTGCCCTGACTGGGAATCAAACCGTGACCTCCTGGTTCATGGGTCGACACTCAACCACTGAGTCACACTGGCTGGGCTGGGGACACCTACTTTTAAAGGCATAGTTGAATGGTCTAAAAACAGTCATGGGTGGTTTATTTCTTTCCTTCTGATGTGACATGTCATATATGCTGAAGAAGAGTAAACATGGATGTGTTTATCAAGACACAGAAAAGCAACCCGTGTAATCATTAAAATTCCTACTTAATTTTTCTGGTTATTTTGTCACCTGTGTTTGCTTTTAAATTAGCTATCCAAGTCTCTCATCTGAAAATGACCTGATATTCCAGGGAAAATTGTGGCTGGATTTCCAGGGGACACTGGCTCAAGATGAAAAAACATCTCCACAGCAAAGAGAAGATACATTTGCAATCAACCTCATCTGCTCAAGGAAAGCACTAACCGGGAAGACACCACGTTTGCCTGTGCATTTGTCAGAGTGTCTCCTGGGGGAACAGCCGCGCGAGGGGGCGGGCCTTTCATCCTCACATGCCTACCAGGCTGTCATGGTTCCTGTGACTGGAAACCACCCCCCTGAGGGCCCGCTGTGTCCCTCCTGGCCCTGCTCCACGCGGGGATGATGCCCAGAGATTGTTCTGAGCCACAGCCACCTCTCGGGTTTCTACACCAGACACAGAGAACCTCTCCTGGCCGGGCATGAATGCTAATTTCTGAGCACATCTGTTTCCCTTCAGGAGTTAACTTTGAAAAGTAACCTTTCAGCAGATGAAAGGGAGCAGGAAACCTCATTTTCTTGCGGAATCTTGTTTCTCTTCCTCTCTGGAGACAGTTGTACCTGGGAGCTGTCTGGTTCACTTTAAATGAGAGCTACTTGTTTCACTTAAAAAATAAGAAAGAGGGAAAACAAAGTGGTTTGTAAGCAGTGACACAACTTGAGCAGGTTTTCTTTCCATCTGTGCCAATTAGTTGACCCTGGGAGTCTAAGGTTCCTCTTCCTTGAAACAACAACAACCTGCACCTAACTACCTACTCCCCAAACATCGTAAATCTCATCCTCATTTTCCAATCCAACCGTTGGTCATGTGTACCACTTTGCTTTCCAACATGTGTACTTTCTCACTTAACACTGACTAGCAAATAAGGACTGCAGAGTCGTGAATGCCTTGTATGGAAGGGGACTCTATGGGGTGTGCAGTTAACTACTAGGGCCCAGTCACCCCAAAGCCATCCCTTGGGCTTCCTCTTCCCCCATGACTTAAAGATGCTATTGAAACCTATTTCAACAAAATGATTCCATGCAATGATTCCATTCAGAGCAGCTGATTCAGCAGATCCTAAGAATCTGGTTTACAATTCCCCTCCCTCACCATGTGTGCTCGAAGTATTTGGGGGACTCTGGGGACAATGTTAGGATTTGTTTTTGAGCTTATTCTCCCAGAGAAAGCTTCCTACTAGGCCTCAGGGCAAGGAAGGGGTTGCTGACTTCTGTTACTTCCCCAGGACATGCCAGACTCATGGTCACAAGGTAGTGACCCTGAGGTGTTTTGTTTGTGTAACTGGAAATAATAGTACCATTTGTTCTTATAAACAA
>PVJC01040274.1:0-15863 GCA_004026665.1 Murina feae
GGGGGTAAAAAGAGGGAATAGGGAGAATCTAAAGCATGAGTTGGTTAAGAGAAAAAGGACAGCAATAGGGGAATAGTGAGGAAGAGAGTGTTGGCATAAAGGTAAAGTTGAGATAGAGTTAAAATGATGCTATAGGAAATCTGAAAATAGAATGAAGAACACTAATCTCAAAATAATATAAAGATAAAATAAAATGACTCTTAGAAAAAGAAAAAATAGTAGTAGTAATAATATTGATTAAAAATAAAGATACAATAATTAAAAAGGTAAAATCAATTGAGGAAAAAAGACAAAAAAATTGTTTCTTAAAAGAAAAAAAATTTTTTTTTTAAAAAGAAAAAATTAAAAAAGAGAGAAAAATGTGCAGTAGTGAGGGTCATTCACTTCTCCTCTTCTGATTGGTTTGCCTTAGTCTTGTCAGCTATTCAGGAAAGTATGGAAGTTTCCTGCGATTCACTACTCCTCTGCCTCGTACACCAGTCCTGATTTAAAAGCCGGCAGTATTTCTGCCTTTATTTGTGTTTACAGAAGAGTCAGTTTGTGAATCAGCCTCTGGGTGACAGTTTTTCTGGAGTGACCTCTTCGGCTACAAGTCCTTCCTAGCCAGCATTTAGGTTTTGTTTTCCCTATCACACTTAATACTAGTTTTGCGGAATGGACTGACCCTGAACTGGTTTCCTAATCCGTCACTCCCTGCTCTGCTTCTCAGGACACACAAACAGGGTTTTCCCCTGCAGTCTCCGTGAGCGGCCCCAATTGGGTGCTCCTATGTATTGGGTTTAATAATCCCAAGCCTAGATTTAATAACGAGAGGGAAAAAAGGAACCTCTCCAAAGAGATGTGCGGGCTCCCTTCCTCCTCCAGCTCTGCGCATAACTCTCCCAATGTCTCTTCTCCGCGACCCAAAACCGAGGCTGTCTTTTCGTGTCCCGATCAGTTATGGGGTGGCTTTTTTGGGTTCCCTTCTGCTAGCAGCCTGCGGGACCCCTTCCCACACTCAAGTCACACTGGTGCCAACAGCCTCGGACTTTGTGGAGTGCGGGCTGGCCCCGAGGGGAGGGGCACAGACTCTGCTGTGCAGAGACTTCTCCTGCGCGTGTTCAACTCTCCCACCTGGAATACAAACCACGCTTTTAACAAGTGAAATCTGACCTTTCCGTGAGGAGGTGCAGGGCTCGTCTGGGTCCACGTATTCTTGGTTTGAGTTCTGGTGTTCCTGGGTTCCTGGCTGGTCCCTGGGTGACCTGTTTGCAGTATCCCTGGATGTATACGTTTCTTGTAACAGTCACCCAAGATGGCCCAGTTTCCGCAGCAGTTTCAGCAGCTCTGGGAAAGATTTCAGCGGCAGTGGAGGCAGTGCCCGGTTAAGGGAGCCCCATTCAGGTTCTCCAACAGTCCTCTGGAATATAGCTGTTGCACACCCACAAATTTCTACGCTTGGAACATCCACACACTCTCCGTTCCTTCTCTCTCTCTCTCACTGTCTTTCAGTCTGCCTTCTCATCGGCAGCCATCTTCCTTCCTCCATTGTTTATCCTCTTGTTTATCAATCCCTTTGGTATTATGAAGTGGCCTTCCTTATCTCTTGTTATGGCCTTCACTTTGAGGTCTGTTCTGTCAAATATAAGCATTGCTGCCCCAGTTTTTTTTTGTTTGTTTGTTTTTTTCATTTCTGTTTGCCTCACTGATTTGGTCCTCAGCCTCTTCCAGTCTACTGTTGAAACTTTTTTTTTAATTGCAGCTACTAGAAGCCCGGTGGATGAAATTCATGTACTGAGGGTGTCCCTAACCCTGGCCTGCACCCTCTAACAGTCCAGAAGCCCTCAGGGGATGTCTAATGGACAGCTGGGTGCTGCTGCGGAGGTGGGAGACCACCACTACTGCGCTCGCCAGCCATGAGCACGACTTCTGGATGAGCAGTACTTCCCCTGTGGTAGCACACTGACCACCAGGGGGCAGCTCTTTTGTTCAGCTTCTGTCCCTTGGTGGTCAGTGTGCATTATAGCGACCAGTTATTCTGCTGTGAGTTGAAACTGGCTCTCCAGCATCCTCCAAGGAATCCAGGGTTGCAAGAGGGCGCAGGCCAAGCCAAAGGATCCCACTGGTTCACGATCGGGGCCAGGAGGGACATGGGATTTTGGCCAATCAGGGAGGGACTGTGGGAGGGTTCCAGGGCATGTCCAGCCTGCTCACTCCATCCCAATTGGCCGGACCCCAGCAGCAAGCAGACCTACCGGTCAGGGCGTCTATCCCCTGGTGGTCAGTGCACAGCATAGTGAGCAGTTGAGCAGCCTTAGCATGTCATTATCATATTACATTTTGAATGGACGACTGGACACTTAGCATATTAGGCTTTTATTATATAGGATATAGGATATCATTCTTCATTTCCTCTTGATTCTTATTTATGTTGATTAAATTCTCATTCAACTCCTTTAGAATCTCATTGAGTTTTGTGTATTTGTCATCCAGACATTTGAACATCCTTATAGCCATTACACTGAATTCCTTCTCTGACAAATTAATTGCTTCCTTTCACTTATTTCTTTTTCTGGTGATTCCTCCTTTCCTTTGGGGTTGTTTTTTGTCTCCCCATTTTTGCTGTACCGTTATGTATGTTTTTATGTCTTAGATCCAGTTGCTGTGCCACCCATATTGGTTTTGTTTTTATTTTTCTTTTGGGGTGGGGGTGTTAGTCTTAGGTATTTGGTCTTTCAGATATCTGGAGCTGTGTGTTCTAGAGGAGCCCCTACTTGAGATATTTGGATTCTCCTGATGTGGTTGGGTATTGTTCATGGATGTAGTCTCCTTACAGGTTGTCTGACAATGTGATACACTCCGGCCTCATCATGAAAGCTATTGTGGATGTGCTTGTGGTTCCACTTCTTCTGAAAGGGGTTGCCTGAGGTCTCATTGGCATGCATCTCACTGTGGGGTCCCAGGTTTGGCGACTGAGGTAGTGCGACTCTGGCTGATGTGGTGTGATTGTTACCCAGGCAGTGTCACTCTGAATCCCTGCAGAGATCCTAGAACCTGTTCCAGGGAGGTAGGCTTCCTGGAGGCTGCTGCTGAAGCAGCATGGGTTTGATACAAGAAGCATGTACTCCCAAGACTTACCAAGAGGTTCAGGAGCCAAAGCACTGGTAGCTCAGGGTCTGCAGCTGACGCAGCAGGCTTGGCAGGAGGGTCACACACTCTGGGACTCACTGGAGTCGTCGGCCAGGGATGCGGGGATCTGCAGGTCTGCAGATAAGGAAGCAGGTCTTTGGCTGGGGTGGCTCCAGGGTCTGGGACGGTGTCCAAGGCCAATCTGGGTGGTGGTGAGGCTGGGCTCCTAGTCACAGCAGCTCTCCCTTGAAGACTGATTTTGTGTGCCAGCGCTTAGGATGCCCCAGCAGTGCTTACAGCGGTAGCAGGGGATCCCCATCCAGGGGAGCCCAGTCTGCCAGCACCTGAGAATCCTGCAGGATCTGTCACACACACACACACACACACACACTCCCCGTAACTCACACTCTCCCTCACTGCTGTCCTGCTGGCTGCCATCTTAAATCTCTTGAGTTATTTTTATAGTGGTTGTTTAGAGATTAAAATTCATTTAAACCAAAAGCAATCTTAACTTGATTAGAACCAGCTTGATATCAATCCTATCTAATAAAAAAGTAATATGCAGATTGACCATCACAAGATGGCTGCTCCTATGTGGTCAAAGATTGCTGCTCTCATGTGGTCAAAGATGGCCGGCACAAGATGGCCAGCAAAGGATGGCAGTTGGGAGGGACCCAGGCCTGCAGGGGAAGACAGTTGGGGGGACCAGGCTGGCAGAGGAGGGCAGCTGTGGGGGACCAGGCTGGCTGAGGAGGGCAGTTGGGGGGACCATCCTGGCAGGGGGAGGGCAGTTAGGGGCAATCAGGCTGGCAGGGGAGTGGTTAGGGTTAATCGGTAGGCAAGAGGTTGGGAGCCAGCCTTCCTGGATTGTGAAGGGGGACCCAGATTGAAAAGGGTACAAGTTGGGCTGAGAGAAACCACCTGCACCCCCCACTCCCACTCTGTACATGAATTTCGTGCACCAGGCCTCTAGTACTATTATAAAAACTTTGCTTGGTGTAAGGAGACTTGTCTTGAGGTGGTAAACACAACACAATACTCAAATGTTGTATTAAAAAATTGTATACCTAAAACCTATATAATTTTATTAACCAATATCACCCTCAATAAATAAACCAAGCAAACAAACTTTGCTCCTATATGAGGCCATTTTCTAATCATGGTTTTTTGCTATTACAGTCATATAAGTTACTTTATTATGTACTAGGGGCCTGTGCCCTCTCACAGTCTGGGACCCTCCGGGGGATGTCCACCTGCTGGCTTGCCCGGCCAACCTGGGTGAGGAGCTGATGGCTGTTTGCAGGCTGGCCAAGCCCCCCAGTGGGGATCCTCACCCCATTGGGCTGAGGGCCATTTTCAGGCTACCCACAGCTTCCACTGACCCAGCGTCCCAGCGAGACTGGCTGGAATCAGGTTTCTGGAGTTTATTTATCTTCTATAATTGAAACTGTTGCTTTGAGCCGAGGCCTAGGCAGGTAACAAAGCCTCCTGTTTGCTTCAGCTCTGTGGCTTCTATAATTTAAACATTGTTGCCTTGAGCAGAGGTCCGGCCAAGCCTAGGCAGGCAGTTTTAACTCCATCACTGGTGCAACAGAAGCCTCCTGTTTGCTCTAGCTCTGTGGCTGCTGGCCGCCATCTTGGCTGGGTTAATTTGCATACAGCTGCTCTGATTGAGGGGGGGCATGGCTTGGCTGGGGAGCATGGCTTAGGTGTCTAGGAGTGATGGTTCATTTGCATATTACTCTATTAGATTGTACGCCCATCGAACCAGGTACATAATTATTTCAGTTATGTTTTAAAGCAGAGGAGAAAAAGTTACAAAAAATCATTTTTACCCTGTTATATTTACCTATGTAGTTATCTTGACAGTTTTCATTACTTTTTAATGTGAATTTGATTTAGTGTGATTTTATTTTAGTCAGAAGGACTAAGTTCCTTTAATATTTCCTCCACTCCTTTAAAAAAAAAAAAAGAATTGATTTTAGTGAGAGAGAAACTTATTTATGCATTTATTAGTTGATTCTTGTGTATTCCCTGAAGGGGGATTGAACTACCAACCTTGGCATATCAGGGCAATGCTCTAATCAACCCTACCTATCCAGGGCCCTTCAATATTACTTATAGGGCATTCTAAAAGCGAGAAATTCTCTATTGTTGTTTAGTCTAGAGGTATCTTAATTTCTTTATTTTGAAGGAGTTGCTAGACATAGAATTCTTGGTTGACTATTTTTCTGTCAGCACTTTGAATATGTCTTCTCACTACATCTGGCCTTTGTGGTATCTAATGAAAAAAATTAGCTGTTAATTTTATTGAGGATCCCTTGTATGTGATGAACTGCTTCTCTTTCTACTTTCAAAATTCTGTTTTTTGTCAGTTTAATTACGATTGTGTCTTGGTTTGGATCTCTGTTGAGTTATCCTACTTGCAGTTTGTTGAGCTTCCTGTATAAGTAGATTAATGTGTTATAAAATTTTGGATGTTCTCGGATACTACTGCTTCACATATACTTGCTGTGCTTTCCTTCTGAGACTTCAATTATGTTTACGGTAATACATTTACTATCTCCCATCGGTCTCTCAAAGACTGTTCCCTTTTCATTAGTCTTTTCTTGTGTCTGTTCCTCATACTGGGTGATCTCATTTGTCCCTGTTAAAGTTTACTGATTCTTTCACCTGCCTTCTTAAATCTGCTGTTGAGCCCCTTCTAGTAAATACTTCTTTTCAGTTATACTTTTCACTTCTAGAATTGCTACTTGTTTTTTCTTAAAATTTCTACCTTTTCTTTTTGATGAGACATCTTTATAATTTCCATTAGATATTTAATCCTGTGTTTTTTTTCCTTCTCCAGAGTGAGTTTAAATAACCGATTTAAAGTCTTAAGTCTAGCCCTGGCTGGTTTTGCTGAGTGATTAGAGCATCAGGCCTGCAGACTAAAGGGTTGCAGGTTCAATTACTGGTCAGAGGCATATACCTTGGTTGCATGTTCCATCCCAGGCCACAACACATGCAGGAAGGCATCCAGTCAATGTGTGTCTCATATCTCCCTCCCTCTCTCTTTTTCTCTCTCTCTCTCCCCCCCCCCACCTCCACTCTAAAATTTCAGTGGAAAAAATGTTCTTGAATGAGAATTAACAATAAATAAACAAAGTATTAAATCAAGTGTCGAGGCTGCCTTAACGGTAGTGTCTATTAACAGCACCCACCTGCCCCACCCCCCTGCCCTAGATGAGCCATATTTTCTTGTTTTCCCAGATGTCTAATAATTTTTTCTAAACAATTGGTCACTTTAAATAATGTGACAATTGTAATAAAAAATTTCTCCCAAACTTTTACTCTTTATTATTGTTTTAGCACTTGTTTAGTTCCCTCAGCAAATTTTGTTGCAAAGTCTATATTTTTTGTAGTTTATTTTCTATGATTTGTCATTAATTTCCTTAAATGATTGGAGTCAGTACCTTTTCTGTTGTTTACCAGGGAGTTTTGTGTACTTGAAACATACTTAAACATTCATCTCACAGTTAACAAATCTGCCTTACTATTCATTTGATCAGTTAGAGGTGAGAGTTTACAGCTGTGTCAGGTCTTTTCTGAATATATACTGCTCTACACTTGTATATGACCTATTATCCCAGGACCTTGTCAGAGCCTGTCAGAACCCTCCATCTTTTATTTTAACATACTCTCCGATGTTTATTTTAACAATAGAATAAGAAGCATGTTTTACGGTGTTTTTTGTTTAGCTTATTGTTTGTCACAGGCAGCTGTGGTGTTAAACAATTGCTTCTGGCTATTTTAAGCATACCACCCCCAAGGGGAAGATTGTTTGCACTGAATAAGCACTGATTCAATTCAAAGACAACCTTTGCAAGTTGGGTTTACAGAGAGTTGTCAAACAGGTCAAATAATGGCAGTTTCTGGAAATGGGGCTTTGGACAACTTCCTTCACTGACTGCTAAGCTGGTGGTTTTCATGATGATGGCAGCTTGTTTATTTTTAAGTATACTACTAAGCTGGGGAAATGAGCATAGAAATAGAGCAAGTTAAAATGCCACAATGTTCACTATACTTAGTAACATTTAGCCATATAAAAAAGTAAATGCTCCCAGATTTTTTCAACACTGATTATTTTTGAGAGTTCTGTAAAAATTGATTTTGATACTTTGTGCCATTGTTCTCATACACTTTTATGGTTGAGAGGATTTTTTTTGAGGTTCTTAACCCATGATTCCTAGTGAAGCCACTCAGAATGTAGAAGTTTAAAACGAAAGCCATGGGAAGTGATTGAAGGGCTTTAAACAAAAGAGTAATTTAACCAGATTTGATCCACAAGTCAAGGCAAGTGTGATTGATGCCTTATAGATGAATTATCTTGAGTCCTCAAGGATTTAGGTGATTTTCCCCCCTGAAATACCAATGTTTATTTTAACAATAGAATAAGAAGCATGTTTCCTGGTCTTCAGTGTTCTTTTTGTACCATATTATTTTTAGTGTTTAGTTTAGTTAAGTGTAAGTAATTCTGAGGAACAAAAGAACAACAAGGATAGGCTGCTAGTCGGGACTCATAAACTATTCATATGTGTAAAACTACCAAGCACGGGTTCATAATACTGTTCTGTGAATGTCAGTTATGTTATTTGTTGAAATAAATAATGCTTTGATTTTCAAGAGGCAAAAAAGAAAAACGGTGCCTTTCTTACCTTTCATGACAAATTAGTTATTTTGTTCCATTTTTTTCTTAAAACCATTAGACAAATGGTGAAGTACACAAGTAAATAGCAACAAATTGGAGAATGTAGATTTTTTTATAATTTAGTATGTTACTTTATACTACCTACTGACCTAGTCAGGATGATGTAGGCATTCCAGGGTTGGGGACAATAGGATCTGGATAGGACAGAATTAAAAATGAGCCACCATAGTGTTTAAAGTGAAAGTAAGATTATTGGTGAAGCAGTAAGTTAAAGAATGGGCTGCTCCATAGATAGAGCAGTCCCCTTTAGAAAAATTTGTTTCCTTTGTTGAGGTTCATTTAATCAAGGGTATGATATTCTCTCAGGGGAGAAATATTCAAGATCTTCCCAGGAAAGGGATGGAGACTTTTCAGAGGAGCTCCAGTAGACATATTGTGTCGGTATATGGGCTTTCCTTTTCGGATAATGGAGGCATGATGTGTAGTTTAGCATGCTGATGTATTACAATTGTATCTAATAAAAGAGTAATATGAAAATTAGACATCACTCTATCACAGATATGGCTTCCCCCATGGCCACAAGATGGTGGTGCCCAGTCCGGCTCTGCCCCACCACTGAAGTTGTCAGGCCTGTTAGCCAGGCAGTTGGTGAGGGAAGTAGGAGGACCGAGGGGCAGAACAGGCAATCAGAGGAGGCTGGGGGTCTCCTGCCCAGGCAAGAGGCCTCAGGCATGGGCAAGGGCGGAGCGGGTGATGTGAAGGGGCAGGGGCAGAGCCAGTGATCCTAGGGGTATGAAAGTGCCCTACCCAGGCATAAGGCTTGGGCCAGAGGCCTCAGGCCTGGGCAGGGGCCTGGGCTCCACAGAGCCAGCAATTGGAGGGGCAGGGACGGAGCCTGTGATCACGGGTTTGGGCACTGGGGCAGCCAGCAAAGCAAAGGTCTAGGGGTCTCTTGCCCAGGCCTGCAGCCTTGGCCAGAGGCTGCAGTGGGGCAAGGGCAGAGACGGTGATTTCAGGGGTCTGGGCACCAGTGGAGCCGGCAGTTCAGGGGCCTGGGGGTCCTCTGCTCAGGCCTGTAGCCTTGGCCAGAGGCTGCCAGTGAGGCAAGGGCAGATCCGGCAATGGCAGGGGGCAGGAGCAGAGCCAGTGATCGCAGAAGCCTAGGCTCTGTGAAGCTAATGATTGGAGTGTCTTGGGGGTCTTCTTTCCAGGCTTGCAGCCTCAGGCAGAGACTGCAGGCCTGGCCAGGGGCAGAGCCAGTGATTGCAAGGGTGTGGGGGTCCCCTGCCCAGGCCTGCATCCTTGGCCAGAGGTTATTGGCCTCAGCAGGGGTTGGAGCTGGGATTGGAGGGGCAGGGGTGGGCAGTTGATTGAACTATAGAAGAAACACCTTTTCATACTGCTCATTGGCTAAGCTCCCTGTATGCCACTGGTAATATTCTTAGTAACTTGGGTAATAAGAATCCAAAAAGGTGATCTAGGGTTTTTCCACCACACACTTGGAGAAAAAAAATGAAGGCCCACTGCTGACCAAAGGTATGTACCTAGGTTGCAGACTCCTCCCTGGCTAGGGCCCAGGTCAGGGCTCATGCAAGAGGCAACCAATCAAAGTGTTCCTCTCACTCTGATGTTTCCCTCTTTTTTTCTCTTCCACATTCTCTAAAAATCAATGGGAACATATCCTCAGGTGAGGATAAAAAAGAAAGAAAGAAAGAAATGTCATATCCTATGAAAGATACATCTTGAAAATGCCTAAAGAAAGTTGTCATTTCTTCATGGTGAAGGGACTAGAGTCCATGTTGATGAAAACATCTTGGTGGCTGCAGCATTGGAGTGATGGGGCTGGTAGCCTCCCACAAATGGAGGCCAGACTGCAGCTTAGGCCTGCTCCCCAACAGGAGCAGGGAGAGGACTTAAGCCATCAGTAGGACCCTCACTGAGGGCTCTCCCAGTATGTGAGAGGGGGGCAGACAGGACTGAGGACCCCCCCCCCTCCAGTGCACATATTTCGTGCACTGGACCCCTAGTTTTCCTATCTAATAAAAGTAATTTGCAAATTGACCATCAAAAGATGGCTGCCCCCATGTGGTCAAAGATGGCCAGCAAGGGAGGGCAGTTGGGAAGGACCCAGGCCAGCAGGGGAGGGCAGTTGGAGGGACCCAGGCCAGCAGAGGGCAGTTGTGGGGGACCCAGCCCTGCAGAGGAGGACAGTTAGGGGGACCATCCTGACGGGGTGGGCAATTAGGGGCAATCAGGCCAGTACAGGAGCAATTAGGCGTTGATCAGGCTTTCAGGGGAGTGGTTAGGGGTAATCGGCAAGCAAGAGGTCGGGAGCCAGCAGTCCTGGATTGTGAAAGGGATGTCCCACCAGTGGGATTGGGCCTACATGGGCAGTCGGAAATCCCTCAAGGGGTCCCAGATTGGAAAGGGAGCAGGTTGGGCTGAGGGACACCACCCCCACTCTCCCTCTGCACGAATTTTGTGCACCGGGCCTCTAGTTAATAATGCTGCAATGAACATAGAAGTACATATATTCTTTGAAATTAGTGTTTCAGGTTTCTTAAAGGAAAGCCCCAATAGGCCTTGATCGCCAGCCAGGCCTAGGGACCCTATGTAAGGGGTCTAGATCGCAAGAGAGTACAGACCAGCCCCCCCCCCCCCCCCGCACGAATTTTGTGCACCGGGCCTCTAATCCTATATAGTAAACGGGTAATATGCAAATTGGCCCTAATGAGGGAACCACTGGTCACTCTGACATGCACTGATCACCAGGGGACAGACACTCGACGCAGGAGCTGCCCCCTGGTGGTCAGTGCAATCCCACAGGGGGAGCTCTGCTCATCCACAAGGTTAGCTGACGGCTGTGAGCACAGCGGTGGTGGAGGTAGCCTATCCCGCCTTCTCAGCAACATTAAGGATGTCTTACTGCAGCTTAGGGGAGCAGGACTTAGCCACAATCATACGTCTCCCCGAGGGCTCCCGGGCCAGCAGTGGTTATGTCTGACTGCCAGCTTATTCCTGATCCCCTGGTGAGCAGGCCTAAGTCAGCAGGTGGACATCACCCAAGGGTTTCCCAACTGTGAGAGTGCACAGGCTGGCCTGAGGGATGCCCCCCGAGTGCATGAATTTTCGTGCATCAAGCCTCTAGTGAGTATATAATGAGGCTAAAGATTACCCTCAGGTAAAATTAGCCCCCATGTTGGATCCAGCAGGTCTTCTAAAGGTTTTAAGTCATAAATCCAGTAGGGGGTGGTCTTATTGACAGTTCCTGTAGCTTTTATTGATTGCAACTATTTTACCACATACCTTCTCTCAAATATGGAGATTATGGTACAGAAGAATATTATTTATGTTATTTATCTATAACTTTATTGATTTTTCTGAAAGCATTAACTGTGCAGTCATTACACTTTATCAAACACCTTATTTTTCTAGTTTATCTAGAGTTTTTCCCCATTGAAGAGCCATGTATTTTATGAATTTTACTTTATGGTAACACAAACTGCTGGTTCTGAGCAAGACTGTAGAGTCCCAGCACATTCCGCTTATGATATGAACCTCCTCTAGGTTGTGTGTCTGTGTGTATATGTATTTATGTATATGTGCCTAATAGGGGGCTCTAACATTTTTAACAACAGTTTTCTCAAAAGTGCAGAATTGACTAAAATTACCTAAATTTTTATTTTTCATTTAGGTTACTTACAACAGGAAAACCTCACTTCTACCTGCCAGACTTTTATTTTGGAAAGTTCACATTTAAAAGAATATGCAGAACACTGTACAGATGAAGGTTTTATCCCAGCCTGTTTGCTGGTAAGTGATTTCTTTTTAAGGGAAATATTTCGTCATTGACCAACACAAAAGACTATGCACACAATCTTAAAATCAGCTCATCATCAAAACCAAAATTGGCAGAAACTTGATAGTTTGTATTCATGCATAATTGTAAAAAACCCAAAGCATGCCAACTCTTCTTTTCACACATTTATGCCAAAACTGGTAAATGAATTACAACTTGGCCTTTGAAAATCAGTTTCAAATTGATACCTTCATTTCTAATTAGATTCACTATGGATTATCTGAGGTTTAGAGTAGACCTTCAATTTTCTAACTTTAATTGAACAAACAATAGGTCTGTGCTGCCTGCTACTGCTCCAGCCAATTGAGCAGAGACAGGATTGAATCATATGTGAGTATTTATTCCAACACTGCTGGCCGGCCATATGGGAGTGCAGCAGGTTATCCACAAAAATTGGCTCTCCAGCCTACCATAAGCCAGCTGCTTATATAGGCATCAGTATAAAAGAAAAGTAGGCAAAAGGGCAGTTTACAGATGTGCAGAAGAACTGGGGATCTTCAAAGGGCTTAGTGATTTGCAAGGGCTGGGTTTAAATGGGGAAATAGATAAAGGAAATACCAAAATTAATAGGTAAGCAGACTGGAGATTTGCAATGGCCTGCAAGTATGCAGAAAGGGCTGGGGATCTTCAAAGGTCCCGCAATTCTGGTTTCTATAACAAATCTTTGTTAATCTTTCCATAATAATAGACAGTTCCAAATGGGGAGGTAGGGCTGCATCTCCAGGTCAGCTCTAGCCAGGGCAGAATGTGCCTTCTTTAATCAGAATAAAACAGTCATGGTTAACAGCATGATTAATATTCCTTACAATACTGGCTAGTTTCCCAACATCCTATTTCTGCCCCCTTTCAAAACAATTTATTCTGGAAGGGTGTGCGAGAAGTGATTAGTTCAAAAAATGGAATCATATTTCCTTATTAGAAATAATGTAAATTGATTAACTTGTATCAGACCCCCAAATGATTCCCTCTTTTAACCTTTCATATATACAATACTAGGGGCCTAGTGAATGAAATTCTTGCACTGGGGGTTGGTTTCTCAGCCCAACCTGCCCTCTCTCACATATTGGGAGCCCTCAGGGGGTGTCCTATTTACGGCATAGGTCCCCTCCCTGCTCCCCTTGAGGAGCGGGCCTAAGCCACAGTCTGGCCTCCCTTTGTAGGAGGCGACCAGGCTAATCGGGAAGCCACCAGCCCCATCACCCCACTGCTGCAATCACTGCCAGTCACCACAGCCACCAAGGTGTTTTCATCAACACAGACCCCAGTCCCTTCACCATGAAGAAATGACAACTTTCTTTAGGCATTTTCAAGATCTATCTTTCATAGGATATGACATTTCTTTTTTATCCTTACCTGAGGATATGTTTCCATTGATTTTTAGAGAATGTGGAAGAGAAGAGAAAAACAGAGAGAAACATCAGAGTGAGAGGAACACTCTGATTGGTTGCTTCTTGCATGAGCCCTGACCTGGGCCCGGCCAAGGAGGAGTCTACAATCTAGGTACATGCCCTTGGTCACAATTGAACCCAGACCCTGCAGACAGCAAGCTGAGGCATTATGCAGTGATCCAAGCTGGCTAGGGCAGGATATGACATTTCTTAGCCCTCCAGCAGTGGACCTTCATTTTTTTTCCTCCAGGAGTATGGTGGAAAAACCCTAGATCGCCTTTAGGGATTCTTATTACCCAGGTTACTAAGAATATTACCAATGGCATACAGGGAGCTTAGCCAATGCACAGAAAGAAAAGGAGTTTTCTCTGCAGTTCACTCCAATCACCAGCTCCACAGCTGCCCCTCTAATCCCAGTTCCACCCCTGCCCAGGCCTGTAACCTCTGGCCGAGGATGCAGGCCTGGGCAGGGGACCCCCAGACCTCAGCTTTGCCAGCTCCACCAGTACCCAGACCCCTGTGATCGCAGGCTCTGCCCCTGCCTCTCCAATCGCTGGCTCTGCGGAGTCCAGGATCCTGTGATCTGTGGCCTTGCCTCTGCCAATGCCTGAGGCCTCTGGCCCAGGCCTTATGCCTCTGTAGGACACCCTCATACCCCTCAGATCACCGGCTCTGCTCCTTCCAATCACCAGCTCCGCCCTTGCCCATGCCTGAGCCCTGTGGCGAAGGCCTCTGGCCTGGGCAGGGGATCCCAACCCCTTCTGATCATCTATACTGCCCCTCGGGTCCCCGCCTCCCCCAACACCTGCCTGGTAAACAGGCCTGACTACTTATTGGCGGGGCTGAGCCAGACTGGATGCTGCCATCTTATGGCCATGGGGGAAGCCATCTTTTTCATGGAGTTACGTCTAATTTGCATATTACTCTTTTATGAGGCAGGATGTGGCTATGGGGGAGGCCATAATGTGGCTATTGGCGCCGCCCTCTTGTGGCTATGGGGACATCCATCTTGCTGGGAAATGAATGAAACATAACAAGTGGAAAGGTTAAAATGGACACATTTTTCACCTGAATTGTTCAAAATGGGAGACATTTGAAAACCAAGGTTTGACTGTACTTGTTTCCTTCCTATTTTGGATTGAATATTTATGCCCGTTCAAAATTTATTATGTTGAGGCTCTAACCCCGAGTGTGGTGGTATTTGGGTATAGGACCTTTGGGAAGTAATTAAATGTAGATTAGATCATGAGGTTGGGAACCTAATAATGAGATTAGTGCCTTTATAAGAAGTATAAAGGGAGACATCTTGCCATGTGCACACACTTAGGAAAGGCTATGTGAGCACACAGCAAGAAGGGAGATTTCAACAAACCAAGAAGTTGGTTCCCACCAGGAACCAAATCACCCATCACCTTATTCTTAGACTTTTCAGCTTCAGGAAAAGTGAGAAGTAAATGCTATTTAAGCCACCTTGTCTATGGTATTTTCTAACAGCCCAAGCTTTTCTATTTTGTTGCTTACTTTAGACCAATATAAAACAGGTATTTTAGTATCTTCTTGTCACCACTGAGTGTCATTTGGTATTGAATGGATATATTCTGGATCTGCATTATTTGAAATGACATTTTGTCGTTTTATTATAAACATAGCTGCTATTCATTTCATTTGTCACAGACATGTTTATCTTTGAAGGAAACATAAATCTGCAAGCGTGCTAGAAAAGTGGTCACCAACCAGTGGTCCTTGAGATCCGAAAGGTTGGTGACCTCTGTGCTAGAGTTTAATAAAGTTTCAGGATGCAAAATATACAAAAGTCCATTATAATTCTTTATAACCATAATTAGAGCCCGGTGCGGGATTTCATGCATTGGTGGAGTTCCTCAGTGTAGCCTGTGGGGATTAGGCCAAAACCAGCAGTCCAAAGCCGCCCACCACTCCTGCCTGCTGCTCTGCTCATCCTGGCCCCACTGCACCTGCCGCCACTAAATAGGCTCGATGCTGTGGCCAGCCATGACCCCTACATCTGGTGCCCATAGAAAATCTGAGCAGTGCTCCCACTGTGGAAGCTCACAGACCATCAGTGGGCAGCTCCTGCATTGAGCGTCTGCCCCCTGCTGGTCAGTGTGCATCATAGTGACAGGTCATTCAGTCGCTTTGGCTTTTATATGTATAGATAAACCATAAAAATTGAATTTTATTTTTCAATTACAGTTTCCATTCAGTATTGTTTTGTGTTAGTTTTGGGAGTGTAGCCTAGTGATTAGATGATAACATACTTTACAAAGTGTTGCCCCCAGTATTCTCAGTACTCCTCTGGCACCATACATACTTATTCAATATTATCTAAACTAATAAAAGCGAAATATTAAAATTAACCGTTTCTCCGAGACAGGGTAAGCCACATCCACCAGCCAATCAGAGCGACTGTATGCAAATTAGCCCAGCCAACATGGCGGCCGCCACTCACGGACCTGAGTAAAGGGCCGTTTCCATTGCGGCAGGAGCGAAAGTGAAGCTGCGCCCTTCAGCTCAGCTCCGATTAAACTGCCTCTAGCGAAACACAGCTTTTTGAAACATTGTAACAATCATAGAATCCTCCGGAGCTGAAGGAAAGAGCAACTCCGGCCTAACCAGTAAAAGTAACAATTGTTTCATTATAGACGCTGCGAGGTGAAGCAGAGGAGGCTTCGTTAGTAGTTAGAAGGCCGCCTTAAAGGAACAGTGTATCAATTATAGAAGATGACCCCAGGCCTTCAAGGAACAGTATCAATTATAGGCGATAAATCACAAAAACCTGCGTCCAGCCAGCCTTGCTGGG
>PVJC01040275.1:0-15871 GCA_004026665.1 Murina feae
TTAACTTCTGTGTGTTTTTTACTTAAACTGGAAATGTGCAAGACAATGTCGTTTCCAGCTCAAGTAGGCAGACTCAGCAAACCCATCAGCTTCCCGTTGCTGCTTCCATTCCTGGAAATGATAGAAGAAAAAACTGTAAACAACAGTTATAAAAGAAGAAATTATAACGGGGTTTAGAAAAGTGTGATTGGTAGGCCAGAAGCCATGAGAAATCCTGAAAGAAAGAAGTCTGAGGAGAGGAGCCTCAGTTCAGAACAGCCAGAGATGACAGACACAGTAGGAGCAATATCAGAACGGTCCCACAGAGGAAGGTGATGATGTTGCAGGGCCATCCCAACAGGAAAACTAGTGGGGGTTCTAGAACAGCAGGATCCAGGTGGGGTCACCCTCTTCATTTCTCCTCCTCTCTCTCCCCCATCCCCAATATTGGGCTGGGTCAGAGCAACAGGAAGAGGGGCCGGGAAGCAGGGCAGTGCTCTGGGTGGCCAGCCACACCAAGGCGGTGCGGAGTGGGAGCCCACATGCTCAAGAGGATCAGCCTTGTATTTTTTAATTTAATGTTTTTTATCCTCACCTGTGGATATGTTTCTTGATCTGAGAGAGAGAAGAAGGGAGAGAGAGAAAGAGAGAGAAACATTGATGTGAGAGAGACACATTGATCAGTTGCCTCCCAAATGTACTACTGGGGATCAAACCCATGACCTAGGTATGTGCCCTGACGAAATCAGATCCACAACCTTTTGGTGTATAGAACGATGCTCCAATCAACTGAGCCACCTGGCCAGGGCCAGAGTACCAGGTTTTAGGTCTTTCTACCCGGCAGCTCATTCCTTCCCATCCCATTCCCAAGTCCTTTAAACCTACAGCCAAACAGCTCATTCAGTACATCTGAAAGGTAAGCATTCAACCAAGAATCATCACATGTTTATAGAAAGCCAGTACCATGAAAAAAGGCACCAAACTCAAAACAAAACAAGACAAAGAAACAGAACTTACACCTAAGGAAATAGAATTCGTAGTACAAACAGCAGGACCTGAAAATGTTAGAAAAGTATAGAATTCTCAGGAAAATGTAAGAGACTATTGTAGCGGGAACTAACAATATGCCAAGATTTTTATTATTTTCAAGGAGAGGATATAGATACTGGTAATTCTAGCCATTGCTAGAAAAATATAGGTTTAAGTATATGTATTGAAATTTAAGGATAACCAATAGAGAAATAGAAATAGAGTATGTAACTTTCAAAATGGTAGGGGAAAAACTTGGAAGATGATGTTTTTAATCGAACAGAATCAAGAAAGAGGAAAAATGCAACTAGAAAGCATGGGTAAGTAGGAAACAATAATTGGTTGAAATATCAGCAGTCACACCAAATATGAAGAGCTTATACTCACTTATTAAGAAACCACAACTTGTGATCGGTTTTTAAAAAATCCAGGCATATGTTACTTTCCGAGGAAGAACATTTATAATTCAAAATAAAGGGATGGAGGGTGACATACCCAGTAAGTGCAGTGCTGATAGTAGAAAAATTATAGAGTTAAATTCAATATTAGGTAAATTACAGAGTTTTAGCATTAAAAGGGACCAAAGTTCATGATAAAGGAATTGCCTCCCAAGAAGCTATGTAAATGGTTTCTTTTTCTTAAAAAAAAAAAAAAAAAAAAAGCTTTAGAATATGTAAAGCAACAGCCGGTGAAAATACATGGAAGCATTGGTAAGTTCTACGTGGGTGGGAGTGGGGGGTAGGATTTGGACTCTGGGAAGTTTCAGGCAGAAATTGTTCAGGAAACTGAGTCTGATATTGGTAAATGTGATTATTTGTGTAAATTTTGGAATGGTAACGTGAACCTTGGGTAGAAAAGGGCAGTGGCATATAACAAGAAAAAGATCTTTCTGGATTTGGAGCAACGGTATGCAAACAGTGTTCCCAGTCGAAGCCCTTCTCATGGTCTGTGGGGACCAGGCTGTGCCCTTCTGAGGCACGTTGCCTCTGATTCTGTGCCGTGTGGCTGCTTTGCCTTTGGTCAGATTTAATGCCTTAGCTGATTAAATGAGAGACTGCCATTAGTTTGTGCTGTGTGTGTGGGCATCAGCGTTGGGCAGCAAGGTTCTTCCAGTCAGCTTTCTTCATCAGAAACTCCATATCAGAACAGGAGTGGGAACGTCGCAATTGGCTCTTAAAATGCTATAACATCTGTTGCAGAAAATAATAGACCTGGTGGACAGCAATAATAATGTATCAAATTTCAATAACAAAATTACCTACCTTTTTCTAATGGATACATGAAAAAGAGGATTTTAACATGTTGACATTGATGTATTTTTGAGAGCGATTAAAAAAAATATGCCTTCTTTGGGAATACATAAAAATGTAGTTTGTTTTTTTAAAATATATATTTTATTGAATTTTTACAGAGAGGAAAGGAGAGAGATAGAGAGTTAGAAACATCGATGAGAGAGAAACATTGACCAGCTGCCTCCTGCACATCTTCTACTGGGATTGTGCGCGCAACCAAGGTACATGCCCTTGACTGGAATTGAACCTGGGACCCTTGAGTCCTCAGGCTGACGCTCTATCCACTGAGCCAAACTGGTTAGGGCTAAAAATGTAGTTTTTGTCCCTATTTCAGTGTTAATTTTCTCCTAGTTTTCCGCTCCCCTAATTTTGTGTTCCCTTGTATATTGTAGTACTGCCCCTGACTTCAGAGATAATTGGTGTTGAAAAATCAAAAAGTAATGACGTGGACCAGACTATCCCGGGACACACAGAAAGCAAATCAAACGGTGTGAAAACTCTCCCCAAAAGTGCATGCGACCAGGTTCCCAAGAGGAGGGCTGCTTGCGACTTACGGAGGCGGCTGGAGGCGGCGGAGCTCGGGGACCCCAAGCTCCTGGGGCCCAGAGGCTCGCGCCCAGACCTTGAGGTTGAGGACGGCGGCCGCAGGCGTGTGCACGCGGCGCCCAGGGCCGCCTCCCCCGAGCTGGTGCCTTGGGAAGGCGAAGGGGGCTTTGGTATGGCGGCCGAATACCCCTTCCTCGGACCCTTCGGGAGCAAGTCCTCGCCGCCGAGAAATGGCCCCGCTCCTTCCGAGTCGGGATGCGCACACACAGCTTGTCGGAGTCCCAGTGAAAGGCGCGGCTGCCAAGTCCACAAGTGTGTCCCGCTCACGGAAAGTGGAAACGCTGCGTCGGACCGAAGTGAGCGCCTGCGTGTCCAGGAAGCTCCGGTCAAGGACGGCGGGGACCCCAGCGCCTCGCTGGGCTGGCGTTCCAGCGGCGCCACCCTGCCCTGTGGGGAGCCCAGCGCCTCCCCGGGATGGCATTCTAGGGGCGCCACCCTGTCCTGTGGGGACCCCAGCGCCTCCCCGGGATGGCATTCCAGGGGTGCCACCCTGCCATGTGGGGACCCCAGCGCCTCCCCGGGATGGCATTCCAGGGGTGCCACCCTGCCCTGCGGGGAGCCCAGCGCCTCCCCGGGATGGCATTCCAGCGGCGCCACCCTGCCCTGCGGGGACCCCAATGGCTCGCTGAGCTGGCATTCCAGCAGCGCCACCCTGCCCGAGGCGTCCTTTCTCCGCGGAGGGCCACACGAGACTCTGGAGGTTGGTCATTTCAAACAGTTCTTAGCAGCCGGTTGCCTTTCAGAGAAAGAGGAAAATAATAAGAATTCTCAGCCGATGAAATGCCGGACTGGTCGCATTCCAGACCTGTCCGAAGAAGCTGTGTATGCCCAGCCAGGGAGGGGCAGCATGACCCCGGGACACCCAGCTCGTCCTAAGGCTGATGTATGGGCGGCAGATTTCCAACAGCTGAGCAGTGCAGAGCTGTCTTCAGCGCCTCGGCAGCCTTCGAGAAGGCCGATGGCCCCACTGTCCAGCCAGCAGGACAGCGGCTTTGACAGCCCCTTTGTCAATCTTGACTAATCATTGTACAGTATTTAAGAAGAATATATTGGCGAGAAAACTGGAAGGGAAGGCTTCATACTGAAAAATGTTTTGAGATGTTTTAATAACATCTATTCTATGAGTAAAGTATTCCCCTAAAATTACTTGAGATATTCATGTCGCCTTAATGTCCCAAAGACCTGATAGTGTCTGTGTAATCTGTTTCCGTGTGATGTTTAAATTTGGTTACTAAACCATCTGTTTTTTATACTTACAAATTAGCTCTCTGTGCACTGTTCAATTATTTAAATAAACGTGCATATGGTCTATAGAGTTGTTATGAATTATTTTGTAACTCATGATATAGAAATGTTACATTGACATTACGTTTGAAATTCATCCGGAAAAACAAAGTAAACTTCAATGATTTGTGTGAATGATCAGCCAAATTCAATTTTTAACATTGGCAATATGTAATGAGGCTGTATACTCACTCTATACATACCTTTCCTGGAAGTATCTTCTCAACATTTTTATTCTTGGTTTCAGTTTGTAGAAAAGAGGTTTTGTAAGAATCGCCACAAAATATGTAGCGGTGTCCTGGCTGTATTGTTTAGAATAATAGCATCCATTTTTTTTAGTTGGAATTCGCATTATTTCATGTCTCCTAGGACATCCAGAGACTTTCTTTGTCTCCTTTATGGTTTCATAGTCTTTTTTTAAGTTAAAATACCACTTTTTTAAAAATGGAAATGATAGGCCTTGTCATGTAGCAAATAATTTTTAGCTGTTCGCTTTTTATGTTTATTTATAGTGTTGCAGAAAGACCAAAAAAACTAAGCAACGCTTTGAAGAACTGGAGAAATCATAGTTTAATCATGCATGGACTCTGGGAATCTTCCAAATCAGAGTGGGGTAACCCGGAGAATGTTGCCTTATAACTGCCCCTCGAGTTCATTGTAATGCAGATATGCTCCCTTCCTGGAGGAAGTGCAACTCCCACCTTCCCTTCCCCCAGGTGTTCCAAGGTTAGGGTGTCAGCTAACAATCCACCCTTCCCTCTGGGCAGCCTCCTGGCTTGTTTTGCAAATCCAGTTTTGGTAAAGGAGGCAATGCCTCAGCTGAAGGTCATTCCCCCAGAACATCAGGGCCACCTTTGAATTAGCCCTTTTTAACCTTCTCAATAGAATAGAAATTAGCTAAGTCATTAATGCTGTGTGTGAAAGGTTATAACTTTAAACCATGCAGAAAGGAATGACCACCTGAATATTGTTTTTAGAGAAATCTTTTGCAGGTTCTTGAGGTGAGTATAAAAGTGCTGGTGTATGCAGGTGCTTCTCTCAAACCTCTCACCCTCAAGCATGTATGGACAGTATATGTGGTTTGATTCAGTATAGTTTCCACCCACAACCAGGCTAACATGGGTGTTGGTGGGATGGGTGGCAAATGTATTCTCCTCCTGCTGTGAATCATCTCTAAAAGCAAGAACATGGAACGGAACCGTCTGGAGCTTGGAAAGCTGTGTCACTTCAGCTGGTGACCAGATGTAGAGAGAGAAGCCTGAAAACTAGCCCGGATTTCAGCGTTTGAGTTGACGTGCAGTTAGGGAAAGGAGCACGGCATCTCTTCAAAGTCTCACTTCTGTTCCCGAGGGTCAGTGCTCCTTGTCTGATAGTTTGGCTGGAATTTCTGACTCTAGAAAAACTCCTAAACCAGCTGAATTTATGGGTCTGATTGGTGATTGATCCGTTGAAGCCCTGGGTGTAACTGAACTAAGAATCTAGCTCATTGCTCACCTACCTTTTCATCTTTTGTTTGTTTTAAAACCTGGCCAGGTATTGACATCCTCAGCATCGAGATCGACATTGGAGATCATGCTTTCTGCTCCTTTTATGGTGTCTCCAATCTCTTTTGATAGCATAATTTCAACCTGTTTTTTTTTATAGCCATATTTCATTCTATTCAATAGGATTAAGTTACTTTATTTCTAACACCTTACACACAACCACCAAGGAAGGTATACACAGGCAATTGTGCAAACGAAAGGACTGCATAGCCAAACCAGCACAAGTGATTTGCATCTGAAGGATGATGTCAGAACAGAATGGAAGCGGGAGCTCCATAGCTCCATGGATCTGTATAGAATTGGTATCATTCTTTAAATACTGGATAGATCACCATGTAAAATGTTGGTTCTTTGATCCCCGCCCCCCATATTTTTCTGTTTCCTATTTAATTGATTTTCTCCCCTCTGATCTTTATTTCCTTTCTAATACTTGCTTTAGGTTTAATTCACTGTTGTTTATCTATTCTTAAAGTGGAAACTTAGATTATTGATGTGAAACCTGTCTTTTCTACTGTAGGTATTTAAACTTCTAAGTCATATCTTATAAATGTTGATATGTTGTGCTTTTTTTTTTTTCATTTACCAGGTAGTTCAAAATATTTTCTAATTTCCCTTACCATTCCTTTTTTGACCCATGAGTTACTATATAGAAATATGTAACTTCATTTCTAAGTAGTAAGGATTTTCCAAATTGTTTATTTTTAATTTTTTTGTCAGTGGAGAATATACTTTGAATGATTTAAATCCCTTTAAATTTCTTGAGAGTTGTTTCATGGCCTGGTGTATAGTTTATCCTGGAGAATGGTTACATCTGAAAAGAATGTGTACAATATTCTCTTGTTTGCTGGAGTATTAAAAACTATCAGGCCCTAACTGGTTTGGCTCAGTGGATAGAGCATTGGCCTGCAGACAAGAGTCCCGGCTTCGATTCCGGTCGAGGGCATGTACCTTGGTTTCAAACTCCTCCCTGGCCCGGGCTCTGGCCGGGGCCTGTTCAGGAGGCAACCAATCAATGTGTTTCTCTCACATCGATGTTTCTCTCTGTTTTCCCTTTCTCTTCCACTCTCTCTAAAAATCAATGGAAAAATACCCTTGGGTGAAGATTAAAAAAAAAAAAATATATATATATATATATATATATATATATATAAAACAGACTGTCAACCTACAGCTGGAAGGCGTGGGAGGGTTGGGGGGGGAGTTAAGAGATCAACTGAAAGACTTGTATAAATGCATATGAGCATAATCAATGGACACAAGACACTCGGGGGGTAGGGGAGGAGGGGGGAAGGTCCAGGGAAAAAATGGAGACCTATCTAACATTCGTTGTAATACTTCAAGCAATAAAACAAAATTTAAAAAAAAAAATATATATATATATATTGGATCAAGTCGTTGGTTGATAGTGGTGTTCAGTTCTGTGAAAGCCTTGCTGATTTGTGCCTATTCTGTTAATTATAAAAAATGTGATATTGTAATTTCCAACAATAATTGTTAAAGTGTCTCTTTCTCCTTTCAGGTAAGACCATGCTGTAGGCGGGCTTTCCATGCTGATCAGAGGAAGCAGGCAGGGAAGCCAGGAGGACAGTGTGCTGGTACAGTTAGGCAGGAACAAGGCCAGAGCCAGGGTAGAAATGGTAGAAAAGAAGGAGAATATCATAGCACTGGGCTGAACAGGTCCTGCTGCCTGACTGAATACAAGGTCAAGAGCAAAAGAAGCACCAAAAGAGGATTAGAGCTGGAATGATTGTGAAGATTATTGTGCTGTTCATCAGCAGAGAGTGGGAAATCAGGAAGAAAACGGGACATGGTGAATTGAACTGGACGTACCTTCCATTCAATACTACAATGCCTGGTGCTTTGGTGGCCACACACTAATGTTAAAACTAATTTACAGACACTTAACTGCATGTGGAGCATTGTGCCAAGTACTTCATTAGCTCATTTAATCCTCACAACAGTCTTTGAAGTAGGCCCCATATGTCACTTTTTTAGATGAATGAAATTGAGGCTGAGAGGGGTTAAATAATTTGCTCAAAGCTAACACGGCTAGTACATGGGCAGAGCCAGAAATCACACCCAGGTCTTTTTTCTTTTTTAAATAAACTTTTCACTTATAATAGTTTTAGGTTTACAAAAAAAGTTAGAAAGATATGACAGAGAGTCTCCAAATGTATCTCACCCAGACTCCCCTATTGTTAGCATCTTACATCACGATGATGTATTTACCACAACTACTGTAGAGAACCAATTTCACCGACATCTTTTTTTTTCCTTCTTCTTCTTCTTCTTTTTTTTTTTTTTTTTTAACCTCTAGAGCCCATGGTCTTAATCCCTATCCTGTCTATTTGGCTTGGCTTATAGGTGAGCTGGAATTCACTTTAAAAGGGGAGTTCTTTCCTTTTTCCTCTCCTTCCACTTCTCCCCCATGCTCCTGAGAAGGAAAATGAGTTCAGCAGGCTTTTCCACATGTGAAATCCTTTTAACTTGCTTTCTTGGTAGAATATAAGGGGAAAAAAAGGGTTTTACTCTTTAGTGGAGATTTATGGAATATGACATTATGTGGAGGTTGTGTTGCAACTCAGAATTTACCAACACAACTGGAAAATCTATAACAAAATAGAGTCATCTTTTCGTAATTTTAAAATTCAACCAATAATGGTTCATCTAAAAAGAAAAAAAAGAAGACATTTAGAAGTTTCCTGGCAGTAAATAAGCCATTCTAAAGCTTCTTGATATTATTATAACAACATTTTTCCTTAAGGACCAGGACAGGAAATTAATTGGAAATCAAAATAGTAATAGCATTAAAGAGAAACTTCCTTTACAAAAGTAACATAAACTGAAGGACTTCTTTCATAAAGTTCAACAATAATATGAAAACTCAGAGATTGAGTTAAATCTTGTGCTCTTAGAAATGTCTGATGAGTAAATCGAATAGAATCAACAAAAAAATGTGGTTTTTAAAATTATCTTGTTTGGGTTCAGGCACAGCCCTTGTCGGAAAGATTTTGTTTTCTCATAAGAAGCTTGATTTCACAATTTTATTAATCATGTTGTGTACATGGTATATTGACCAAATTCTCCTCCCAGTGCTTCCCGACCTCATGCACCCTAGAGTCGTAGTTCATTTGTATAAGGACATAGAGTGAACCCACTTTATGCGTGATCACAATGGCCCTATAGGTATTAATGATTCAGTTTCACAATTTACTCTGCAAAGTCTACAAGACTTTGATTATTGTTAGTTACTTTGATTCTGTGATTCTAAGTTGTTTCTGAGTTTCCCATGAATTCAGGTTTCTGTTTTAATTAGTTAAAAATTTTCCAAAATTTTTAAAAATTAAATTTATTGGGATGACATTGGTCGACATGAACATATAGGTTTCAGGTATGGCTTTCTATGTTTCAAGATCTGTACATTGCACCATGTGCCCACCACCCAAACTGAAATTCTTACCTATTTGGTTTCTTAAGATTTGGCCTAGGTATAAACACAAATAATAATATATGCTTTTTGGATACTGGTAACGGAGCAGTCATCATATTAAGCTTCATACATACACTTTGTCCTAATTATTTCAACAGCCTTTTAAAGTGTGTCTTCTTATCCTCATTTGACCGATGAGGAAGGCTTGAAAGGTGAGGGGACTTGCACAGGGACTCTCCGTGGCTGCAGGCAACCACAGTGGCCATAAATGTGAAGGTGGATATGAGCCCATATGCTCAGCAAACATTGTCTTTAAACCAAAGCCATACATTTCTAGCGTTGATATTGCTTCCCCTTCAAGAACAATATATGTGGATGCTACTATATCATTAATAAGACTTCATACTAAAGACAGTTAAGAGTTGCTGCCCTGTCCTTAAAAATCAAAACCAGAAAACCTCCCTAAAATTAGGTTAGGTGTGTGCTGAATAGCTCACATCCAGTTAGTACAAAGCAGGTTTTTCTCTGGTTAGACACTGAGGTAGTGATTAGGATCAGAACTTTGGAATCAAATATGGTTCCGATTTTTATCTTACCAGTGAACCTAGACCCCACAACTGAGAGGTTGGGGATATGTGACTGACACTGTTGGTTGTGTACACAACATGATTACCTACTTCTTGTTGGCAGAGCAAGGAGGCGGGGATGTCTGTTCCTTCCCTCATGACTCAGTCCCGCCTCCAGAGCTGACTCCTGGTTGGCATGAGCTAGTCACAGTGGCCCCAATTCCAGCTGCCAGTGATTGGTTTAAGGGTGGGCATATGACTCAGTTTTGTGGGACACTGATAGAAGGGAAGGGTTGGAGGGCTTCCGGAAAATGTTCCTTCCTAACTGTGTGTCCTTCCTCACTGACCTATAATGACAAATGTGTAACTTCTAGATTGGTGGTAGTTCCCACTTCCTCAATGTCTCACCTATTGGAAGCCAATTGTCTTCTTCAGGTCACCTGGATAAATATTGGAGGAAGTTACTCGGGAAGGTCTTTTCTCTGGAGCAAATCTAATCATTTACACGTATTTGCCCAAACTGAAGCAAATACAAACAAAAGGGGATATTCTGACCTGGCTCAAAATTAAGATATGTAAGGTTAACCAGGGGTTTCCTTAGGAGAAACAAAAAGTCTTGTTGTTCTGGGAAGAAGTCATCAAAATTTTTATGCTATTTATTTTTAATTGAATTTTAGAGAGAGTGAGAGAGAAACATCGATTTGTTGTTCCACTTATGCATGCATTCACTGATTGATTCTTGTGTGTGCCCTTACCAGCGATTGGACTCAATCTTGGCATATGGGGAATAGGCTCTATCCAACTGAGCTACTGGCCAGGGTTCAAAGATTTTAGAGCCAAACACATATGGGTACTATAAGATGAAAAAAGATCTCAAAAAATGAAATGTTTTGTCTCGTAAGCCCTTCAGTGTAATTAAGATGTTGCCGTAGCTGACAAAATCTATGGCCAAATATGTAGAAACCTGCAAGTTGAAAATCTGGAATCCTTTGACTTTCCACCTTGCTGCTTTCCTCCCCGATCCCATCAGCTGACAGAGAGAGGCCAGGCCAGACATAGCTTTCAAAACCTCCCCTATGATGGGCTCCATGCGGAATGCGGAACACCCAACTGGCCAGAGAGAGGCTTTTGGAAACGGCTGAGTGATGGACGTTCTTTGGCGCTCATTTTCCAGCAGGGACAGATATTTGGTTATATAACGAGAAGTTATGTCTTCTGGCATCCAAAGAACTGACCTACAATGACAAATGTGCAACTTATTAAACACATTCCACTGGGCCTGCAACGCATGCTGGTGGTTTTCTCAAGACAGTAGTAGCTTCACCACGAGGAGCCCTGGCAAATCTCTCTCATTCGTATTCGTGGCTTTGTAATCACACAAAGCTTCGCTGTGGGTTTTTTAAAACACAAAATAAGTTGATGTGGGTTTCCCTTTACTGCCACAATTCTAGAGACTACAGATCATTGTGTAAGGCCAAACCCATATGCGAATTTCTATTGGTGAAAAAAAAACAGAGAAAGAGAGCCCCCTCCATGCCGTATCTCCTATGTACTGCCTCCTTGTGCTGGGTGTGGCTTTGTTTTCTTAAGATTCACATCCTAAGCGTATAAATGGGTTCAAACATATTTGTTTTGCTCTGCAGTTTTCACTAAGGTTAGTTGGGAAATCTTGGGGTTTCTCCTTTTCCCACAAAGCACATGCATGGGTGGTTGTACCAATGGTGAGAGTGGCCACGATAGCCCATGCACTTAGCGGGGACAGTCACGTGCTTGCTGAGGAGGAATAGAGGCAAGTGGAATATCTCACTGAAGTCCCAGCAGGCTGGGCTCTGGAGAAGCTTAGGAAGGAGATGAGGACAACAGTGGCTGGCTGCTCTGTGCAGAGTTGTGTTGTAGGTGCAGCAGACAGAATGATCGATCTATATGGTGAAAATGGTTCATAACTGAGTTTATATAGTTTTTAAAATTATAAATGGTAAATTAAACATGAATAGTAAGCTAAACTTATGGGTGTTAAGTTTAACATTGCAAGAAGGTGTACAGTGAATGCCTCCTTCTCAGCTCTGATTCCCAGGCCCCTCATTTTCCATCTTTGAAGCAGAATCGATTACTCCGGGTTTATGTACACAGAGATGTGTATGTAAATAGCCTCTATTCTAAGTGGTAGCTGATTATACTTACTATTCTGTACCTTAATGTACACAAACAAATTAAAGCTAGCGTATAAACAACAGATTGTCACACTTTTCTAATGCTACAAAATAATGAAAACCTGAAAATAGTGAAAACTGGAGAAAAAAGATCAGTCACTTATAAGTGTGGAGTGGTCCCCTACAGATATTTATAACTGAAGTGTGGGGTGACCTTCTAGTGGGGACTGTGCAGTTACATGTTAACACTGAAGCCTCTTCAAACATCAGCAGTACAAGGCAGCACACTCAACTGCTCTCTCAAGCAATATGCAAAGGAGGTGTAGGTTCCAGGGTGTTGGTGGTGTTCTGCGGATGGGGTACAAACCAGGTAGGCATCAGAATATCAAGCAGAAACTTATTTGACACACATGTGAGCTCCTAAACAGTCCTATATTAGCTCACATGCAGGCCAGATAAGAATGCCCTAGATATCACAAGGGATTATTAGAATTTAAATTTCAGGTAAACAACAAATACCCCTTTCGTATAAGTATGTCTGAAATTACATGAGACTCATTTTTAAAAAATTATTTGTTCATCTAATATTCATATTTAATAAGGAATCCTTTATTTTATCTGGCAACCCTAGTCGTTAATCTTAGTGGTTACATGATTAATGTATTGATTAATCTTATGTACACGAGTGAGCACAGAGATGGGTACAAGACTCAAGGTAGGCAATCAGCCTTATCTCTAAGATTGTATACATAGCTATTGAAAGAAAGACTCTGGGGTAGATGTCATTTTTTAGATCCTCTCCTGTTAACCAAATAAAGTAGGCAATGTGCTATTAGAATGAAATTCAGGGGCTCTGGAATCAAAATATAGAGAAAGAGAAGGAGAGAGAGTGTGTGTGTGTGTATGAGAGAGAGACCTGATGACATTGTCTAATAGATAGCCTAATTTGAATTTGATTAACGTTCATTGTAACCAAGAGTCCTTCTTCACGTATTTTGCAGAAAAGGTTATGTAAACAGCTCCAGGTCACAGAGAAATCAGTTCATCAACCTAGAGTACAAGGCTAGAGGCTATATTCCACAAAGCAGAAGATTTCCATGTGGAAATGGTGATGCCCTCACATCTTTGTATTTTAAAGCAATCAAATATGATTGATTGGAAACAACACACATTAGGCAACAGTTGCAAATACAGTTTATACAAGATACCCAAGTTGAATTGTGGTATGTCCTCATCTAATGTTTTACTCCCCTCTAGTGGCTTTTTATATAGGATAGCAGATTTTAGAGGAAAAAATAACTTTAAAATATATTTAAATTATATTTATGTTTTATAGAACTTCTGTCTAATTCTGTAGATTTTAAAGATAAAAAAATTGAACTTGAAGTTCTGTTAGTTTACTGCTCATTTTGTAAGTGAAGAAATTCAGGCGGAAAGGGGAAATAACTTACTCAAGATCGCATAGTTGGTTTCAATCAGATCTTATAATCACAAATGATTATGTTGAACATATAAATTTATGGTTTCCATGGAACTAGAAAGTTTGCAGCTGTCCACTCAGATGCTCATCAACTGAGGAAAGACTTATGCTTTGGAAGAAGTTGGAAAGGAAAGTCAGTGAGTGTATGATGGATTAAGGGTACTCTGGGATGAGGGGGCCTTATGCCAGGAAGGGAACAGTAACTGTTAACAAGGATACCTAGAGATGAAAATACTGACAGGGAAGCTCTGGTTTGCCTTTCTCCTTGCTAATGTTGATGGGTACAACACCTGCTCAGAGGTGTCCTTTGTCTTAGAGACTTTCCTATTTTATAGTCTGAATTCTTGCTGTGTAATTTTTAGCTCTGCTTCATTCTCCTAAAACTTTTCCTATTATTCTCCGAAGTCTACTTCCCATTGCTCTCTATATAAAAGTAAAGTTTCTTTCTTTCTTTGGGATGGAAAGTTTTTGCCTGGTGCACAAAATTCATGCATTGGCCAGGGGGGAGGGGGCCTCAGCCTGGCCTGCGTCCTCTCGCAGTTGGCGACCCCTTTGCAGGGGGATCAGGCCTAAGCTGGCAGTCAGACATCCCTCTCGCAGTCCAGGACTCTCGCAGTCCGGGACCCTTCACTCCTTACCGTCCACCTGCAGCAGAGGCAACAGAAGCTCCCGCTACAGCCACTGCACTCGCCAGTCATGAGCCCGGCTTCTGGCTGAGAGCACTCCCCCTGTGGGAGCGCACTGACCACCATGGGGCAGCTCCTGCATTGAGCGTCTGCCCCCTGGTGGTCAGTGTGTGTCATAGCAACTGGTTGTTTGACTGGTCCACCATTTGGTTGATTTGCATATTAGGGTTTTATAATATAGGATATTAATATAATAAAAAATAATTTTCTTGATTATAAAAGTAACTCTGATTACTTTTAGAATGGCCCTCCCAGAGATAACAACTATAAACAATGGGAAAACGAACAAAGACTTCCTGGAAGCAATAGAGGCTGAACAAAATTAAACAGATTATGGAGAGGATTAGTATTTGGAAGAGGGAAATGGCTAAGGGTGAGTTTCCTTGTTTTTGTTTGTTTGTTTGTTTGTTTGTTTGTTTTACAATTGAATACATGGGGCAGCTAAAATACCTGTAGAAAACCAATAGTCTTTTTGGCCTGAAGGATCAGAGAGCAGAGCTTAAGGCAATCATGGTCCCTGGGAAGTGAGGGAAGAATTATGGCAATGACAAATCCTAAGAGAAAAACCAAAAATTCTGTGTAGGTCACAGAATTCTGGGTAGGTCAGATTTTAAGTAGCTTAGCTCAGGATAAAACAACAGATTTGAGCTAGTGTGCCCAAGAAACAAACTTGAAGTTTAAATTCAGCTAAGTTACTTATCCAGAGTTTCCCTAGATAAGGTTCACAATATCAAGGATACAATCCAAATTTATTTAACATAATAGAAACAAAAAATATGATTTACTCTTGAGAAGAATGACAATCAAAAAAAGATGAAACCTGACTCGAGAAACCAAGATGGCAGCATGAGGTATATACCTAAATGCACAGCCTCCACACCTATATTATAGAAATATAACCATTCAGGGAAACGGCCATCCTCCAGAACCAAGGGAGGGGAACGGTTACACCTAGAAAGCAAGAGGAGTGCTCTGAGACTGAACAGAAGCTCCTGGCGCCCAAGGTACGGACGCGAAATGGAGGAGGCGGCGGCGCAGCGTGCGCTGCAGGGCGGGTGAAAGGGAGCGGCAGCGGCGATCGGGTCTGCGGCTCAAAAGATTAAAAACTCCCGGGTCGCACTGAATGCAACGCGGGCTGTAGGGCAACGGGGCGGTGAAAGACCAGTGGTGTTCTAGGAGTGCTATTCGCAGCTATCACTTACGTGGAGATTCCGGGACTGAGAACCGTGCACAGACCCCAGGGTTTGGAAAAGCCAAACCCGGTAGAAACTGTGGCATCCGCAGAGGGGATGCCATTGTGAGTTGCTCCACCCCCGGTGATTCTGAGACCCCGCCCCACCCCACCTACAACCCCGCCCAAGCTGTTCGCCTGCCTCCCTGCAGCACAACCTAAGGGTCTGCAGCTGAGACAGAACTCCAATAGATCCAAACTCCAACCAACAAGGAGAAAGGCCTGCAGGTCATTTCCCCCCAGTGATACCTCCCAGTGATAACTACAACAAGACTGTGCACCCAGCCTTCAAAGGCATACAACAAGAGTAGCCACCCCAGGTGATTGGGGAGGCTGAATCACTGGGCCTTATATAGGACACCCAGCACAGAAAGCCAACATGCGGAGACTAAGAGACAGGTCACAAAAGACAGAAATGGAGGAACGCAAATGACTGGATATAGAGTTCAAAACCACGGTTATTAGGTTTTTCAAGAAGTTTCTAGAGACTGCTGATAAATTTAGTGAGACCCTCGAGCATATGAAAAAGAACCAGCTAGAAATTAAGCATACACTGACTGAAATAAAGAATAATATACAGAGATCCAACAGCAG
>PVJC01040276.1:5704-15972 GCA_004026665.1 Murina feae
TTTTTTTTTTTTTTTTTTTTTTTTTTTTTTTTTTTTTTTTTTTTTTTTTTTTTTTTTTTTTTTTTTTTTTTTTTTTTTTTTTTTTTTTTTTTTTTTTTTTTTTTTTTTTTTTTTTTTTTTTTTTTTTTTTTTTTTTTTTTTTTTTTTTTTTTTTTTTTTTTTTTTTGTTTTTTGTTTTTTTTGGTCTCTATGTCATTTATTTCTTCTCTGATCTTTATTATCTTCTTCTTTCTGCCCACTCTGGGCCTTCTTTGTTGCTCTTCTTCTAATTCTTTGAGTTGTAGAGTTAGATGATTTACTATCATTTTTCTTGTTTGGGGGATCATTCCTCAACATAATGAAAGCTGTTATGACAAACCCACAGCCAACATCATACTCAATGGTCATAAACTAAAATCATTTCCCCTAAGAACTGGAACAAGACAGGGATGCCCCCTTTCACCACTCCTGTTCAACATAGTACTGGAAGTACTAGCCATTGTGATCAAACAAGAAGAAGAAATAAAAGGCATCCAAATTGTAAAAGAAGAAGTAAAACTGTCTTTATTTGCAGATGACATGATAATGTACACAGAAAATCCTAAAGACTACATCAAAAAATAATTAGACTTAATAAATGAATTCAGCAATGTTGAAGGATACAAAATTAATACCAAGAAATCTATGGCACTTCTTTACACTAATAGTGAACATACAGAAAGAGAGATTAAAAAAACAATCCCATTTACCATTGCACCAAAAAAATTAAAATACCTAGGAATAAACTTAAGAAAGTAAAAGATTTATATGCAAAAAACTACAGGACACTGAAAAAAGAGATAGAGGAAGACATAAACAGATGGAAGAACATACCGTGTTCATGGATTTGTGGGATCAATATCATCAAAATATTCATACTTCCCAAAGCAATCTATAGATTCAATGCAATCCCCATTAAAATACCAACAGCATATTTCACAGATCTAGAACGAACTCTCCAAAAATTCATCTAGAATAAAAAGAGACCTCGAATAGCTGCAGCAATCCTGATAAAGAAGAATGAAGTAGGTGGGGTCGCAATACCAGATATCAAGCTGTATTACAAGGCCACTGTTCTTAAAACAGCTTGGTACTGGCGCAAGAACAGACCTATAGATCAATGCAATAGAACAGAAAATCCAGAAATTGACCCAACCACTGTGCCCAATTAATATTCGATAAAGGAGGCAAAAGCATACAATGGAGTTAAGACAGTCTCTTCAATAAATGGTGTTGGGAAAATTGGACAGATACATGAAAAAAGATGAAACTAGATCACCAACTCACACTATACACAAAAATAAACTCAAAATGTATAAAGGACTTAAATGTAAGACAGGAAACCATAAAAATACTGGAGGAATACACAGGCAGCGAAATTGCAAACATGTGCCGAAGGAATTTCTTCACTGATACTGCTCCTAGGGCAATGGAAGCTAGAGAGAAAATAAACAAATGGGACTACATCAAAATAAAAAGCTTTTGCACAGCAAAGGAAACCAACAATAAAACAACAAGAAAGCCCACTGCATGGGAGAACATACTTGTCAATGATATCACTGATAAGGGTTTAATATCCAACATTTACAGGGAACTCATACAACTTAACAAAAGGAAGATAAACAATCCAATCAAAAAATGGGCAATGGACCTAAATAGACACTTTTCAAAAGAAGACATACAGAAGGCTGAAAGACATATGAAAACATGCTCAAAGTCACTAATTATACAAGAAATGCAAATCAAAACAATAATGTGGTACCATCTCCCACCTATCAGAATGGCTATCATCAACAAATCAACAAATGACAAGTGCTGGAGAGGATGTGGAGAAAAAGGAACCCTTCTGCACTGCTGGTGGGAATGTTGACTGGTGCAGCCACTATGGAAGACAGTATGGAGTTTCCTCAAAAAATTAAAAATGGAACTCCCATTTGACCCTGTGATCCCACTTCTGGGAATGTGTCTCAAGAAACCAGAAACACCAATCGGAAAGGATATATGCATCCCTATGTTCATAGCAGCACAATTTACCATAGCTAAGATTTGGAAACAGCCTAAGTGCCCATCAGCAGATGAATGGATTAGAAAACTGTGGTACATCTACACAATGGAATACTATGCTGTTGTAAAAAAGAAGGAATTCTTACCATTTGCAGCAGCATGGATGGAACTGGAGAGCATTATGGTAAGTGAAATAAGCCAGTCAATAAAAGAAAAATACCACATGATCTCACTTATTTATGGATAATAAAGACCATTATAAATTGATAAACATAAACAGATACAGAAGCAAAACAGCATTGAACAGACTGTCAACCTACAGCTGGAAGGCTGGGGAGGGTTGGGGGGAGTTAAGAGATCAACTGAATGACTTGCATGCATGAATATGAGCATAATCAATGGACACAGGACACTGGATGGTAGGGGAGGAGGGGGGAAGTTCAAGGGGAAAAAATGGAGACCTATCTATCATTCGTTCTAATACTTTAAGCAATAAAACAAAATAAAAAAACACCTGAAAACAACCCAAAATACCTTAACTGGTACATAGAATAACATATTATGGTATTCATACAATGAAATACTATGCAATAATGTAAAAGTTGACATCCCCCAAGGGGTTCCTGATTGGAGAGGGTGTAGGCTGGGCTGAGGGAACACCCCCCCCCCCCCCGCATGCATGAATTTGGTGCACCAGGCTGCTAGTTATAACATAAGCTGTAGAAGAGTAGATGTTGATCAATTTCTGTCTAATTCCTTTTCTCTAGTACCAAGAATAATGCCTGGCACACTGAGATGGTCAATCAATATCAAATGGCGAATTTGAAAAATGTTTCTATATACACCTACCTAAGGAGAAAATCTGAATAAAATGTACATATAAAGTTTGCCTTTAACTGACCTCAACTGCAATCTAATTTTTAAATATATATTTTTTAATTTATTTCAGAAAGGAAGACAGAGGGAAAGACAGAAACATCAGTGATGAGCGAGAATCATTGATAGGCTGCCTCCCGCATGCCCCACACTGGGGATGGAGTGTGCAACCTGGGCATGTGCCCTGCTGGGGAATTGAACCATGACCTCCTGGTTCATACTTGATACTCTACCACCGAACCACACCAGCCAGGCTGCAATATAATTTTCTTAAGAAGAAGGATAAAACTTTACTTTGGTCTTTAAAACTTTTTCTCCATTATTACAATTCAAAATTATTCCCTATCTTAGTCCAATATAGCACTTAAAGGCTATGCCAAACCTTGTAATACTTGATCAAATGTCTGTTTTTGACTATATTTTTTGTCCCTAAAAAATGGATAAGTTTTGGAGGACTGGATACAATGCTACACAGCAATTATGAGCTTAATACATATATAACAATTTCCTTTGGAAATTTATTTAATTCATTTGATTTTAACATTGAGATAAATTTCAGATGCAAAGCAAAATTCCCTCTCTAAATCATTTGGAATCATTAATTTTTGTCCTTATTTTTGACCTTTCCTAACTTTGACATAGATGCTTATTCTTACATTCTAGATGAACTTCTTTATGAAGGAATAAAAAAGAAATTGAAACAGTGTGACTGATTGACTTAATTGATAAACATGCTTTGTTGTCAAAATGAAATTGATTTAGTCAGTTATGAAAACATTAATTTTGTGTTTTGCTGGAAACTAAATGTTAGTGCTAATTGCTGACATCTTTTAGATTGGGTAGTCTTGCCTATATTAACATGAGGTTATATAAACATAGATAAATAATTTAAGATGATATATAGCTATAGGAAATAATCATTATTCGGTATTCTTTCTTCCTTTACAAAGTTAACAAATTGTCTTTTTTGTTATTATCAATAGACACAGCTGGGGTTTCTAAATTTTCATTATTCAGGGTTCAATAGAAGTCTTAGGAGATAATGACATGAACATTAAACCATTTTAACTATTAGTTCTTTAAAAAATTCTATTTATGGCTTTGTTGCATTTCATTTTCCTCATGTAGCTTTATGATTTTGTGACTTTTGGAGGTTGACCTGGACCATCTGCTAGCTGTTGTCTATGAGTTTACCAGTGCTTGAGATGAGCAGGGTGCAGATGAATCAAGTACAAAGGGATGGTTTCTGAATAGAACAGGATCTAACGTTTGGGTTCTTTTATTAGTTTCATACACTATCCCTACTACTGAGGGTCAACCACCTTTTCTTCCCAGCATTTTGATTTTTCTATCTCCTTATTTCTCTGACTTTCCCCATTTTTCAATTCTATTTCTGTTTCCCTCTCCCCAAGTAACAAATGGGAAGGGCCATGTAGAGCTTGTTTTATATTTGTTCTTCTATACCAATTATGAAGCTATATTCATGCATGTGTGCATGTGCATGTATATGTGTGATAACAATAACATCTATTGTGTACTTAATATGTGCTAGGAACAAGAACAAAAGCTTTCACATTGTCTCATACAATCTCCACCCACTCCATTCTAAAACAAACTGTGTACTGGCTGTTATGGTTATCTCCACTTTACAAAAGATAATAAATGGCCTACTTACAACTATCTAATCTAATAAAAGAGTAATATGCAAATTGGTGTCACTCCACTACACCTAAGCCATGCCCACCAGCCAATCGTCATGCCCACCAGCCAATCACAGTGACTATACACAAATTAACCCAGCCAAGATAGCAGCCAGCAGCCACAGAGCTGAAACAAGCAGGAGGCTTGCCCCAGTGATGGAGGGAGCTAAGGTTCCTGCCTGACTTGGCTGGCTGTGGCCTCTGCTCAAGGCAACAAAGTTTCAATTATAAAAGATAAATAAACCGCAGATACCTGCTTCTAGCTGCCTTGGGCTCAAGGAAGCACTGGGAGCCTGGGTTGTCAGGGGCAACCCGACCTGGGGTCCAGTTAAAGCAACAAAGTTTCAATTATAGAAGATAAATAAATCCCAGATACGTGCTTCCAGCCAGCCTCACTGCAAACAGCCATCAGCCACTCACCCAGGCTGGCCAGGCACCCCAAGGGGGAACACCCATCTTGAAGGGGCTGTGGTCAGCCTACAAACAGCCATCAGTCATTCACCCAGGTAGCCAGGCACTCCAGCAGAGACCCCCAATCTGATCTGGGACACCCATCAGGGCAAACCAGCTGGCCCCCACCCATGCACCAGGCCTCTATCCTCCTATATAATAAAAGGGTAATATGCAAATTGACCCTAACAGCAGAACGACTGGGAATGACTGGTCACTATGACACACACTGACCACCAGGGAGCAGATGCTCAATGCAGGAGCTACCCCCTGGTGGTCAATGAGCTCCCGCAGGGGGAGCTCTGCTCAGCCACAAGCCAGGCTGACAGCTGCCAGTACAGCGGTGGTGGTGGAAGCCTCTCTTGCCTCCTCGGCAGCGCTAACGATGTCCAACTGCAGCTTAGGCCTGCTCCCCACTGGCAAGTGGACATCCCCCAAGGGCTCCCAGGCTGCCAGAGGGATGTCTCACTGACAGCTTAGGCCTGATCGCCTGGGGAGTGAGCATAAGCCAGTAGGTGGACATCTCCAGATGGATCCCAGATTGCAAGAGGGCACAGGCTAGGCTGAAGGACCCCCCCCCCCCCCCGAGTGCATAAAGTTTTGTGCACCTGACCTCTATTACAGCTAATAATGGACAGACTCATAATTTTAAGCCAGTAAGAGATGGTTTGGGGATTATACAGGACTAAACCCACACCAGAGTAACTCTAAACCCATGCTCTTAACTGTCACCCTAATGTGACTGGTGCCAATTCAACACCAACAGGAATCCCCAAGATGGGGTGCAGTGAAGAAGGAAACCTGATTCAGTTCAAACTGCTCAGTTGTGTTACAGCAAAGCTGTATGAAATCCCAGGGACAATGGCCCTGATGTGAGGATCTTCTCCAGCGAGACAGCTCTGCTCTACTCTGGTGTGCTACACCTGCTCTGGTCTTGTGGGCTCAGCTCTGTTCTATGCTTGATCTGTTCCAGTGAGTAATTTTTGGTTTTCAGCTCCAGATGGGGTAATGCAGTCTTCAGTGGATAGGTTAAGTGCACTTCCCAAGTCAGAGGGGAGGTGACTGACATAGACAGAAGTCCATCCCCTGATCCCTGATTGGTCTGTCCTCCTGCAAATGAGGACTCAAAATCTTCACAGTTTGATTGTTCCTAAAGGCACTTTCTTCACTGGTCAGAATAGAACTGCTTTGATTGGTTGGTGAAGATGTTGATGGTGGGTGGGATATCACAGTGCAGTTCTGATGGACGGGGAAAGCCTCTTTCCTATTGGTTGAAATAGGATTCCAGGAACTCCTTTATAAGGGCTGGCTCAGATGGAACACAGTGCAGGCCAGCAGTTCAGTACAAGCTTCTTCCTTATGTGAAGTTTGCATGAGAGATCCCTTTGTAGAAATGGCTGCTAGGCTATGTTTTTTGTTTTTGTTGTTTGTTTAATTTGAGCCCAGTTAGCCACCAGGAGTCCTGCTTAGTAGATATCTTCTTTCTCAGGGTCTGCATAACCACTGTGCTATAATGTTTTGTATGATTGCTTATTTGACAAGCTTTCTTTTAGATTTTCGGTTATGTGGCTAATAAAATGTGGAACAAAACAGGCCTGTGGCTCACTATTAACTCATTTTCTTATCATTGATAAATGTTCTGGATCATCAGAATTCTAATCTCTATTAATTTATTGTCAACTTATAAGTAGCCCACATTTTTGTTCTATTCTGAGTTCTTACCAAGTCCACATATGGTAAGAGCATAAGCAGTTTAACTAAGTACCTAGATCTAGCAGAAACTATTGTTCTCTCTAACATATTGTTATGGAAAGGCTGGATTGGTGGAGATTATGTTTTCCCTGCCAATGCTGAATTACTGGCCCATAAGCATTGATTGAGAAGCTTTGTGCTGACACACATAACAATATTAGTCTGTCTAGCTACTTGTTCAAAGTCATTCTTTTTTAAAATAATAAAAATATGTATTAAGTATTTATTGTGAACCATACACTTTGATAAGCACCTTGCATTTATTATCTCATTTATTGTACACAACTATCCTATGAGGCTAGTGTCTTTATTATTTATATTTTACAGCTGAAGCAAGAAAATTAGTAAACTGGGGATGTGAGATTAAACTCAAGACTGACTCCAAAGTTACTTTTTTACCCACCATGCATATTAACTTTATTTAAACTGAACCATTTGAAGATTGTCATTTATCTTTACCGATTTGTACTGAGAAGGATGTTATCCTTCAGGAAGGCAAAATGCCTGTTGGCTTTTTAGGTCTTCGCTGCCCCTGGCATTTCTCTAGTAGTTAATATTTCTTTTCTAGATGGAAGAAAAGATAAGTCATAGGCAGTAGCAATCCTCCCTTAAAACTCTATCACCTGAAGTGGTGTGATTTTATTCTTGTGGGGCTGCGCTTTCTTTCTCTTGGTCATTGTCTTTGGCATTGATTCTTGTTTCTTAACCTGAGTTATTCCCACTGCCTTCCTTCTAATGTCATAGATGAAAACTATCAAAGATTGCACAATTTTTTTAGTGCTTTGGTTTGAGACATACTGTTTAGAGATACTTCACTAGGCAGACCCAAGAGGAAACCCTTGTGTTTCTTTTGTTCATTTCCAGGATGTATGCTTAATGTCTTTCAGGAATTTAACAAACAATTACTTAATAATTAGTTTATTTTGTTTGAACTTCTTGTAAGCCTAAGACTCAATACTGACTACAAGCAGCACTAGGTAAAGTCTCAATGGTGAAATCTTTATTCTTATTATTGCTATAGACAATAAGAAAGGTGAAAGGCTTATTAATAGTAGATGTTTAAAGGAACTAGTTATTTCTCAGACTATTTTAAGACATTAAATTATTTATTTTTTTTCTCCAGAGTATTGATAGGGGCAGAAATAGAATATTGGGGACCAGCCATAATTGTAAGAAATATTAATCATGCTCTATTAACCGTGATTGTTTTGTTCTGATTGATTAAAAAAGGCACGCTCTAACCTGACTGGGAGTTGCACTCGGGACCTGGGAGCTCACCTGGAAATGAGGCTCATCCTCCTCATCAGGGAGCTGACAATTATCATAAAAAGATTAACAACCTTGTTGCAGAAATCATAGCCTCCAGCTCTTTGTATATCACCAGCCCTTTGAAGACACCCGCCTTTGCACACTCGCAGACTTTTGAAAATCTCCAGCCTGTATTATCTGTAAACTGTCCATTTGGCTACACTTTTGCCTACTTCCCCAAGTAATCTTTGTCCTTCTGCCCAAAATAAACACCTGGTTTATGGTGGGTGCAGAGCATATTTTTGTGGATGACCTGCTGCTCTCCCATACTGCTGGCATTATTGAAATAAATGCCCATATATGATTCAACCCTGTCTCTACTGTTGGCTGAAGTAGTGACAGGCAACCCAGACCCATTGTCTGGTTACAGTATCATTAAGAAAACTCATACCTAGAAAATATCTATTTTTTTACCTAAATCTATTTTTACCATTATCTATTTTTAACAAAATCACTTAGAAAAGTTTTAGAAAACTGACAGGTTATGGAAACATGTAGCATATGCACTATCAATTCTCCTTAAGGGGAAATGCATAGCTTAGACATGGGCATTCAGAATCAGAAAGACCTATATTTTCTGCAACAAGTCAGTGTAAATGATCTCTAATATGACAAATATGACTAAAAAGGATGTTCTAAATATGACATTGCTTACTATTATTAGTAGTGACGATCAACAAGCTTGAAAGGATGAATAAGCCAAAAAGTAAATTGTCTCAATTTCTTTTGGAATGTGGTAGGTCACATTCCCAGTGATGGAGAGGAGAAACCCTTTAATAAAAGCTATATTTTATTGACTGCTTACTGTGTGCCTACCCCTTTTGAATCCAATATATTATTTCATTCTCACACCAAAATTATATAGAGGTAAAATTGTTTTAATTTTCATTTTGCAGATGGAAACAACAGCTGCTGCTCTTTTTAAAAAATAATTTAATTGTTGCTACACAAATTGTTTTAGATTCAGGATCCAAAAGCAAGTATTTTTTTTAAGTATGTATGCACTTAAGCACTTCACTTTACTTCCTTTCTCTAAATTCATCCCCAGATTTCTTCCACTTACTCAGTATTGCAATCATATTTCTATCTGTTCCTCTCTTACCTTCAAGACTTTGTGTGTAATGTTGCTTTTTTTGCCAACCTTTGACTAAAAGAAAAACCTATCTGTGGCAGAACTATTTATTCTGTGGAAAGCTCTCTCTCACCCCCTTGAAAAGATTGGCTAGTGCTCTCAGGATATTGTGCAACCTTCTTTTCACACATTTTTGCAAAGATCTTTGTGTGTTCTTTACTGTATTATAAAGTATTTAGGTGTAAGTGTCATATTCAACTTGTCCACTATTTTGTCCCAAGTCACTAACATTGTTTATAAAATACAGTAGGAGCTTGAAAGTATTAGTTGAATGAAAGAGCTAGCTAAAGAGTGGTTCTTTTTATTAATGACTTGCACTTGTTTCTGATGTTCCTCTTAATACTATAATATACGGGAGCATTAGCATACATGCTAAATCTATTCTTTTATTGCAGGTTCTGTAACGTATCTTTTACATCCTATCTGCAGAACACTGGTACAAAGTTTTGCGTATTAAGGTGCTAAGTAATTATCATTGGTCACTTAATCGAATTCTGGAAACATTGAAGAGAAATTATACACAACAAGTTAAAATTAATGTCTCACACAAACACCCAAACTTAGTCTAATGTAAAATGGAGGTTGCTCCATGTTTTCAAATACTATTTTATTTAACTTCTAAAAATTTTTATTATAGAAGTTTCAGGTATATAGCATTATAATTTGGCATCTGTATACTCTACAATGTTATCACTACCACAAGTTAAGATGGAGAAGGTATATATATCCTATATAACAAAGAGGGAATATGCAAATTGACCATCACTCCAGTCAATTTGCACCCACAGCTGAGGCTAAGTTCCCATAAGGAGCTGTAAGGAACAATCAGTGTCAGGGCCAGCCTGACAGGTGAACCAGGGTGGCTGAGGTAGGGAGGTGGGAATTGAGAAAAGAAAGACAAGAAAAAGCTGGGGACGGGAGGTCTGCAAGCCGTTGATCGACTGCAGCAGCTTTATTAACTGCGTAATGCCTTTTATACACAAACACTGAATAGGAGGCTCGTTAACAGAAATGTATTCTTTGTTTTT
>PVJC01040277.1:0-15879 GCA_004026665.1 Murina feae
GGAAGATGGGCAGTAGGCAAGCTTGGGAGGCAGGCAGCACCCAGCCCTGGTCACAGCTCAAAAAAGAGAACAACATGCAGGGGAGGGCAAGAGTCTGAGAGATCAACATAGAGGGGGTGCCTGCTCCAAGCCTTGATGGTGTGCCTGGGGGCAGGTCCCCAGCAGGTAGACACACACAGGAGGACTGCTCCGAGCCTCACATGCGGCTGGGGGTAGGTCCCCAGTGGCCACACACACATACACACACACACACAAAAGGCGCCTGGCAGACTGGGGCCATCATAGGACATCCATTGAGGGATCCCAGACTGTGAGAGGGTACAGGCCGGGCTGAGGGACTCCCTCCACCCCGAGTGCACAAATTTTTGTGCATCGGGCCCCTAGTTATATAGAATTTACCACAAGTAAAGGTCAGGAATTGTTAACTTTCTTTTACATTTTTTTTACTGTTTCACTTCATTACTGCTGTATCTGTGCTCCATGCGAGTGATGTAGGTGTTTATGTAGGTGGGTTCTGACATAGGACGAAAATCGCATTATGTTGCACCGTAGGAACTGATCTCCGATGTACCGGAGGACCTACTGGTAGGATGTTTTTTTCCTAAGAGAATTAGCAATAGCAACACTATTATGTTTCAGATTTTGTTGTTGCTAATCCTCACTGAGGATATTTTTTCCATTGATTTTTATGGAGGAGGGGACAGGGTGAGAAAAGAGAGAGAGAAGAAGAATGTGAGAGAGAGACAGAGAGAGAGAGAGAAAAGAGAAATACCAATGTTAGAGAGACACATCGAGTGGTTACCTCCTGCACCCACCCCATCAGGGCCGGGGATCGAACCTGCAACCCAGGCTCTTGATCAGGAATCAAATCTGTGACCCTTTGGTGCATGGGCCAATACTATAACCACTGAGCAGTATCAGCCAGGGCTGTTTCAGAGTTTTAAATGGTGACATAAGCACCCATTGTGGCAAACCCTGATATAACAAATACTTTTTCACTTCCATTAAGAAGGATAGTTCAGTAATAAGCAGTGGCTAGAACACAAATTACATTAAGATCTGTTTTCCTCTTTCCCAAAAGAGAAATTACATGAATTGTAACAAAATTTAAGAACATGTATTGTTTGCAGAATTCTTATGAAAGAAGTCCCTCTCTGCCCAGAATTATGCTTGCTTCTCAGTGCTGCCACTCAGTCATGATAAGATGTCACTCAGGTCCTACAATCATTGCTCCAGGGACCTATAAAGAGTCAGACCATCTCTTTCATGCTAGAAATTGCACACAGAGTTCTTCTGTGAACTGTGGACCAACTCCTCAGGGCTTGTCCCTCAGACCACATGAACCACACCGTTTAGAAGTGCTGGCCTTGGACAGCAAAGGCCGTCGGTCACTGCAGTGCAAAGAGCTGGAAGTAGTCACTGTTAACAGTGTCCCTGATAGTAAATAAACAGTATGAGCTCCTTTTCGCTGCTTTCTCTCTTGGTGTCTTGAAATTTAGTTTTATTGGGATCAAAAGAATTAAAGAAAGGTTGGGCCAGATTGGGGCAACATTTTAAAATAACACTTTAGTAATGAATACTAATTTTTAAAGCACATGAGCTTAAATTTTGTAAGTTAATATTCATATTTACTATAAAGACTGTAAATGGAATGTGTGTGATATTAAAATAATTTCATGCTTCCTTTAAAACACTAACTTTAAACTCATTATCAAGTAAAAGGTTGATAGTAGTCCTGTTATGACTATTGGGAGCTGTGATCCTTTCAGGAAGTCACATGTGTTTTCTTGTTCATATGTTTATTCATATATGTAGGGACTATGGACCCCTGACCTTGGGCTAGGCAACAGGCTGAACACTAGGGATGTAATGTGGTTGGCTTTCCTAAGGCCTGTGTAAGTCAAGGAGAGGAAAGCAGACAGTTACTTATAAGCTATTATAAGTATGGTAAGTACTGAGGGTGAGTAGGATGAGAGCAGGTGGCCTTCCTAACATGGTGGGGGAGAGATGTCAAAGACAGAAAATCTAATTTGCGTCCTGAGGTCAGTCGTGTCTCCTTGACTTATGGAAGTTTCTTTTTGTAATATCATTTACTTGCCTTCCTTGTTCATCTCACCACCCACGAAAGGAATCGTCTCATACATCAGCCACTTTCTTTTGTTCTTTTATTTTTTGGTCAATCTTACCTGAGGATATTATTCCATTGTTTTATAGAGAGTGGAAGAGAGGAGAAGAGACACAGAGAGAGAAACATCCGACTGGGGCAGAATGGAGCCTGCACCTGAGGTATGCGCCCTTGACTGGAAATGAACCCGGGACCCTTCAGTTTGCAGGCCAACACTCTCTATCCACTGAGCCAATAGGGCTTAGCCAACTTTTCTTTTGCCAGAGCATTTGTAATGTCTAGGTGAGGCTAGCGTCAGCACCTTATTTATTCTGTCACTGCTACTCAAGCACAGGCATCACTCCCAAGAGGAAATTTCTACATTTGAAAACGAATGTTGCACCTTGGCCAGATAGATCCGTTGGTTAGAGCATCATCCCAACTTGCTAAGGTTTCAGGTTCAATCCCTGGCCAGAGCACATCAAGCAATAAATGCATAAATAAGTGGAACAACTAAGCACTTATTTTTTTTATTGTTTTTTTTCTCTCTCCCTTCCTCTTGCTCTCTCAAATCAACAAAAAAATTAACAAAAATAAATTCATGTTGCATAAAATGTGTTTCCTACTTTGCAAGTTCTGTGAATACACATTTCATGTACTAAGTTTACTAAAAAGAAGAAATATTTGTATTTTCTAAACTGAGACAATAAACTAGCTGGTGGAAGGAGAAACAAATTCTGGACACATCCGATAGATTTTTTTAAATTGCAGGTAACTTAGAGTGGCACTAACCTGGCATGTGTTTACTTTAGATTGCATGTAAATCAGTCCAACAGGTGTCAGAAGACAGCTGTTCAGCAAATGCTTAGCCCTCAAGGAGAAAACATTCACAAAATATAGAGCATTTCCCCTCGAGTATCAGCAATTAAAGAAAACATTTTATTATCCACTATTGTGACTTCTGTAAATAATTTTATAAAACTTATTGAATAACTACTTTATGCCAAGCAGTATTAGATGTGGTGGCAAAAGATAAATAAATGATTGATTTACCAGTGATAGCTAAAGAAGTTCTATATTTTATTCTTCCAAGTCTTCCCTTTGGGCTTAAAAGACTCACCAAACTGAACTGAAGTTGGCCTTCTTATGAATTCACTGAGTGAAATTGATTGCCAAGACCTGTTGACACTTCTGCCCTAAATAGTTTTTTTTTTATTTATTTATTATTGATTTTTTTGCAGAGAAGGAGGGAGAGGGATAGAAAGTTAGAAACATCGATGAGAGATAAACATCGATCAGCTGCCTCTTGCACACCCCCTTCTGGGGACGTGCCCGCAACCAAGGTACATGCCCTTGACCGGAATCGAACCTGGGACCCTTCAGTCCACAGGCCGATGCTCTATCCACAGAGCCAAACCGGTTAGGGCATGCCCTACATAGTTTTTAAGCTGTTTTCTCCATTTTCTCTCTGGCACCTTTTCCTTTAGGTCTACATCTAAACTGCTATAATATCATGTGAACTCATTTTTCTGCCATAGTGTTGCCCCTTTCTATACCATGCTTATTAAACTGCTGCTAATGCAATCATCTAAAACACAAAAGATGTGAGGAACCCTTCAATGTTACCCAAATGCCTCCAGGACAGAGCCCAGCCATTCTAACACAGCCCACTGCCTTCTCTTGCCCCACTTTTGTCACTGTCCTGCCATAAGCATTTAATGTTTCAGTCACACCTAACCACTTGGAATTTCTGAAAAGCCCCAAGCTTCCTCACGCCTTAGTGTGTCTGTCACAGTCTCATCTGAGATCACTCCTCCTCACCTTTTCCTAGTCCCTGGCCCATGGCCCCAATTCACTAACCTTTACTTTTTTTTTTAATTTTGGAAAATTTCAAAAGTTTAAGACTAATATAAGAAAAATCCATAGTCCTAGCTGGTTTTGCTCAGTGTTAGAGTGTTGACCTATAGCCCAAAAGGTCACCAGTTTGATTCCCAGTCAAGAGCATGTACCCCAGGTTGCAGATTCAATCCCCAGCTTTGGTCAGGGCGTGCTTGCAGGATGTGTCTCTCTCACACAGATGTTTCTCTCTCTCTCTCCCTCTCTCCACTCCCTCTCCCTGCCACCTCTCCTCCCTCTCTTGCACTTTCTGAAAATCAATGGAAAATATATCCTCAGGTGAGGATAAATAGCAACAAAAAGAAACACCCCTATACCCTTCACCTATAATCATCAGTTGCTAACATTTTGCCGTACTTGTGTACATTTACTCTCTCCCTACATATATTTACTTTTGCTGAATTATTTGAGAGAAACTTGCAGACCTTATGATACTTTACTCTCAAATTCTCCAGCATGTATCTAACCATAGAACTTCCTCTTACCATCACCACAATACAATTGTCACACTCAGGACAGTTAATATTGAAATTTAATTGGAATATACAGTTAATATTCAAAGATTTCCCCAACTGGCTATTATTTATCTTTCAAGACTAAACTCTGATAAAATGACATAACCATCTCTCTCTCTCTCTTGCTCTCTCTCTCTCTCTCTCTCTTTCACACACACACACACACACACACTATGCACTAGACGTCTCTTTTCTACACAAGGTGGAGCAAAAGTAGGTTTATAGTTGTGAGTAGGTGAAAGTTTGTTCTTGTATTATTTATTGTTATATTGTATTCCATATGAACTATAAACCTGTTTTTGCCCACCTTACATTTCTACTACCTTTTGTATAGTTCTATTAAAGCACGAACCACGTTTTGTCATATTATTTCCTTTTTTTGTAGTATCTGAAATTTAACTAGACTCACTTCAACTCCTCTTGCACTTCATACTTTATCTGGTATTTGTTGTTGACTGAATGGGTAAATGAGTGAATGAAGGGTGACATTTGCGATCTGCATTCTACTCTCTCATTCTAACTGTGTCTGGGTACCACTCAGTTCTTCTTAATTTCACTTAATTTCAAAAGCTGCCCCTGGTGCCCATTCCTGCAAAGACTTCTACTGGCCTCATGAAGGCGCCACTGACAGTGCCTCGCCTGTGCCATGAATTCCTGATTCTGGCCACAGGGCCACACTAGTGCAAAGCTGGGCTCCATTAAATGTTATGATGGAATCCTGGACTATAAAGTCACCTTATATTTAAAAGGGCTTTTGAGTTCACCTAACACAATTCTCTACCATCCTACTTTACAAATACCCAGCCTTTGCAAAAACGCTTCCAGGGAAAAGAATGCCTCTAGGCCAGTGGTTCCCAATGTGGGGCACATGCCCCAGAGGGGGCCAATTTGATTTTTAAGGGGAGCAATTGGAGAATGAGTTATTAACAGTGATTTTTTTTTGCATTTCTTATGGTTCTAGGGGCCTCATGTACAGTATGTAAATATATACTGTGACATATTTATGCATTTCAGTTTTATATGTTTTGAAACTTTATTTGCTATTTGTTTATATCACTTCATATTATTATTTTTAACAGTTTCTTAATGATTTCTTTCTCATTACTTCAACTGTCCTTTCATTCTTTTAGTTTTCTCTTTCATGGATGCCATGTCCTTTGGAAGCTTGTTTACACCAAGTTAATGGCATTTTAGGCTTCTTCCATGTGAATAGGAGTTCACTTTTTGAATAAGAATTATATGTCACAAAAAAAGGTTGAGAACCACTGCTGTAGGCCAAGTAAACGTCATTTACCATGACAAGGCTGCTACATAATTATTTCTTAAATTGAGTCAAACTGTCTCTTTTTAGTCTTTCACCTCTTGGTCTTTGCTCTAACCTAGGAAATTATATAGAATACAGTTATGGAAAGAACAGGGGTCACTGGGGAGAGAGAGTGAGACAGGGAAAAAGTTATTCCTCCACACTCAGAGATGGACTTGAAACTCAGGTCTACCAGTTGGTCTGGGTTGAAGTGGGTTTTGAGTCTGCTGTCTTGTTACACGTGTCCCAGAGGTTCCTGTACCTGGCTCCCTCCTCTTTTCACATGTTGGGCATATCTTGTGTATGCTTGAGAAGGAGCCATGCTAAACTGTAATGACATATGTACCTAAATTAGCATCATACAACTTACAAAAGTTGAGCCTAGGCAAAAGCTATTTTAAAAAAAGGATAATGGAGGAAGAAGGATTTAAGTTGTTGCTGAGTTCCTCCTCCTTGCCTTTCCCTTGGAGCTTTCCCAGGCAAATGCTGAACAGAAAGCTCTTTTTGTCTCTTTGGAATTGTGGCAATCTGGAAACTTAACCCTTGCTACCTTACTTGCCTGACCATTTTTCAATAGAAAGGGGGAAAAGATGAAAAAATAAAATATTCTAGAAACTCTGTAATTTTTAAAAACTATGTTTTATTAATTATTTACAGAGAGGAAGGGAGAGGCATAGAGAGTTAGAAATATATTTTATTGATTTTTTTACAGAGAGGAAGGGAAAAGGATAGAAAGTTAGAAACATCAATGAGAGAGAAACATTGATCAGCTGCCTCCTGCACACCCCCTACTGGTTCATGCCCTTGACCGGGAATCAAACCTGGGACCCTTCAGTCAACAGGCTGATGCTGATACTCTATCCACTGAGCCAAATGGGTTAGGGCTAGATACTCTGTAATTTGATGCAATTCAGTTTATGCTCATTTGGCAAAAGTGAACACTGCTGAATTTAAAGAACTAGTGTCTATATTTTGCATATCACTGTTAGCCAAAATTGTGGAGTGTAAATGTGAAATCATTTGCTCACCAAGACCTCAGGAGGAAAATATAAAAACATCACTGGCATGAACACATAATTCACATAGAAAAAAGATGGACTTTTTTAATTTAAAAAAGATCAACCAGATCAGGCCAGGTGGCTCAGTTGGTTGGCATATTATCCTCTGCACCAAAAAAGTTGTGGGTTTGGCCCCAGTAAGGAAGCATATGGGAGGCAACCAATCAATGTTTTCTCTCTTTTCCCCCCTCTTTTTAAAATCCTTGTGTGAGGATTACAAAAAAAAAAAAAAAAAAGAAGAAGTTCAACCTTGCTGGCTTTAGGGAAATATAAGTTAAAATAGCTGAGCTTTCAGCAATAACACCAGTTCTCAGTGAAACACTGAGTCTATCTCTAGCAGCCATGGACTCTGAGATTTTCAAAAGACATTCTGATTGATAGTCAAATCTTCCAAGTGTCCAATAAGTACTACAAATGTTAATCCTCAAAATCTGTTTTAGCTTGGCTACCATAACAAATTACCACCAACTGGGGATGCGAGCGCAGGAGGGAGCTTCACAACAAATGTTCATTTCTCACAGTTCTGGATGATGAAAGTCCAAGATCACAATGCCAGCCAGCATGGTGTATTTCCGTTGAGGGCCCTCTTCTTGGTTCATACATGCCCATCTTTTTTTTTTTTTTTAAATACATTTTTATTGATTTCAGAGAGGGAGAAGGAGAGGGAGAGGGAGGGGGGAAGAGAGAGAGAGAGAGAGAGAGAGAGAGAGAGAGAGAGAGAGAGAGAGAAATGTGGGTTCCAGCCCACAACCCAGGCATGTGTCAGGGCTCCACCCTCAGGGCCTACCTCCCAAAGGCCCACCTCCTCCTAATACTATCACACTAGGGGTTAAGATTCCAACATGTGGATTGTAGGTGGCGGTGGCGGGGACACAAACACTCGGTCCATAACAAAACCACAGGGGTTTCCTTTTCTGGTTCCCCTAGAACAATGATTCTCAAAGTGTTATCGGGGCCAGCTTCATGGGCAGTACCTGAGAACTTGTTAGAGATGCAAATTTTGAAACCCTACCCCAGATCTACTTACTGAATAAGAAATTGGTGGGGGACGGGGCGGGGGGGGGGGGGGCATCGATGCATATTAAAGTTTAAAGACACCCATGGATTATGCCCTTGAGGGCAGGGACTAAGGGTTGCTGAAAGTTGAAACCCTGGCACACGGCTCACAGTAAAGTGTGTTGAATGAATGACAAGCCTACACATTTTCCCAGAAAACTCTGAATCTATCATTATTTTATAAATATATTTTATTGACTTTTCACAGATAGGAAGGGAGAGAGATAGAGCATTAGAAACATCAATCAGAGAGAAACATCCATCAGCTGCCTCCTGCACACCTCCCACTGGGGATGTGCCCACAACCAAGGTACATGCCCTTGATCGGAATCGAACCCGGGACCTTTCAGTCCGCAGGCCGACACTCTATCCATTGAGCCAAACCAGTTACGGCGTATCATTATTTTTTAAATGAAAAGTACCTTTTGAGTACTTCACTAGGAATAGGTAAATCAGTTTCTTGCATCTATCTTTAGGCACAAAGACACACAATTATTACATTTCCATTATTACTTAGATTAGATTTCTCACAAATATCTCCACACATTGCCAGATGTATGAGGATGGGGGCAAATCATCCTTGTGGAGAACCACCACCTCAGCTCATTCCTTACGTACATAGAGTAGGTGCTTGCTGTGCTTTTAGAATGGTCAGAGAAGGACATCAAGGGAGAACTGCTTTCTCATCATGACAATGGCCACTCAGAAAACAATGGACATTTTTATAGATTAAATCCCTAATCCCAGTCAGATTGCCAGAATTTCAATACTGATTTTCAATGCTTCCTTGAGAAGCAAATTCAAATAATTTGTCAAAATTATGAAATGGTGGAGGTCAGATTCAAACCATGTACTCTGTCCACACTTCCTTAAAACATGGGGTGTCAAAAGGGAGTGTTCATATGTGTGCTTGTAGTACACTGTTTAGTCTTACACATGAGACCTGCATTTAGAGAGCTACATGTAGAAAATGCAATGTTTGAGTAAGTGGACAGAATTCAGTTTCAGATAGATGGACACCTGGAATGCTGTGAGTTCTGTTGCTGCTCAAGTAAGGCATACTGAACTGAAGAAAATTTACAAAAATGTGTTTAAGTCCAAGTCTCTACATAACTACTAAGAGAAGTCTGGGAAGGAAAAGGCTAAAAATATAGAAAAAGTATAGAGAAAGGCTAAAAATATCTCTATTTAGAGATAAAAATTGTGAAAGGAAATGTAACTGACAATTATTAAATAACTAGGGGCCTGGTGCACAAAATTCGTGCACTTGGGGGGGTACTCAGCCCAGCCTGCTCCCTCTCACATATTGGAAGCCCTCAGGGGGTGTCCTACTGACAGCTTAGGCCTGCTCCCTGCTCCCCTTAGGGAGCAGGCCTAAACCGAAGTCTGGGCTCCCTTTGTGGGAGGCGACCAGGCTAATCAGGGGAAGCCACAAGTCCCATCATCCCGCTGCTGCAGTCAATGACATTTCTTTCTTTCTTTTTTTTATCCTCACCTGAGGATATTTTTCCATTGATTTTTAGAGAATGTGGAAGAGAAGGAAAAAACAGAGAGAAACATCAGAGTGAGAGGAACACCTTGATTGGTTGCCTCTTGCATGAGCCCTGACCTGGGCCCCAGCCAGGGAGGAGCCTGCAACCTAGGTACATGCCCTTGGTCAGCATTGAACCCAGATCCTGCAGTCAGCAGGCTGAGGCATTATGCACTGAGCCAAACCGGCTGGGGCAGGATATGACATTTCTTAGCCCTCCAGCAGTGGATCTTCATTTTTTTTCTCCAGGACTGTGGTAGAAAAACCCTAGATTGCCTTTAGGGATTCTTATTACCCAAGTTACTAAGAATATTACTAGTGGCATACAGGGAGCTTAGTCAATGAGCAGTAAGAAAAGGTGTTTCCTCTGTAGTTCACTCTGATCACCAGCTCCACCCCTGCCCCTCCAATCCCAGCTCCACCCATGCTCCTCTGATTGCCGGCTCCACCAGTGCCCAGGCCCCTGCGATCTCCGGCCTTGTCCCTACCCAGGCCTGAGGCCTCTGGCCCAGGCCTTATGCCTGGGCAGGACACCCTCATACCCCTCCCATCACTGGCTCTACCCCTGCCCCCTCTGATCACCAGCTCTGCCCCTGCCCATGTCTGAGGCCTCTGGTGAAAGCCTCTGGTCTGGGTAGGGGACCCCCAGCCCCCTCTGATCACCTGTTCTCCCCCTCGAGCCCCCAGACCCCCCTGCCACCTGCTGGGCTAACAGGCCTGACCACTTCAGTTGTGGGGCTGAGCTGGACTGGGCACCGCCATCTTGTGGCTATAGGGGTGGCCATCTTGTGGCCATGGGGGAGGCCATCTTGTGGCTATGGGAGCCACCATCTTTGTGATGGAGTGATGCCTACTTTGCATATTACTCTTTTATTAGATAGGATTAAGGGTATCACTAAGATGAGTATGCATTTACTCATCAAAATTCCACATTGAAAAAATAAATAGTAGTATACAATAGATCACTCCCTTGTTTGTTCCATATCTCAGTTACACCAAGATCAGGCCCCTAACCCATGCTCCCACAATGGTTAGCAGAATCCATAATGATTAATGGATATTGGTGTGATTATTTGATTGGCTCTCTCTTCTTGAATCCTATAAACTCCATGAGGGCAGGGACTGTATTGTACTCATTACTGTAGCTCCAGGGTCTAGTTCAATAAATATTTGTTGAATGAATCAAGAGGAACCCCAAAGCTGTAGGAGAGGAAAAATCTAGAAAGTTGGGAGAAGTGCCAGGGAAAGTAGGAGCATGTAAGTCAAAGGAGAAAAGTTCCAACAGGGAGGGTCAGATGTGTCTCACATCAAAAAGGCACAGTGTAAGATAAAGACAAAAAACCATCCATTGGTTGTGGCACCTTGAAGCTAATTAGCAAGTTGGCAAGAACGGTTTCATCAGAGGTTTGGGAACAGAAGCTAACTGCAGTGGGTTGAGGACTCAGAAGCACGAAAAAGTAGGGATTGCCAATATAAGGTCACTCTTTCAAGAAACTTGAATCTCAGGGTCATAGAGCTGGGAGAGTAGCTAAAAGAGAATATGAGGTCAGAGACTCTTTTTCCCGAGGATAGAAGTATAATACTGGATAAAAAGTCAGCATTAACAGAGAAATTTAGAACACAGTCTTGGGAAGTGGAAAGGGACTGAATCTGGCTGAGAGAAATGGAAGCACATTTCTTCTCTTGGGACAGAAAGTAAGGAAATAGGTTCCTATGGAGGTATATTTCTAAGTGTTAAGGAAGAGGCTAGGAAATTCTGGCATGATGGCCTCATTCCACCACTCTGCCCATCACCACCTTTTTTTCCTTGTGAAGTAGGTGGCAAAGCAATTGCCAAGAGAGAGGGTAGTAGTAACAATTCTAAAGAATTTGAAGAGTGGTGGAAATTTGGAAAAACCACTTAGACCAGCAGAGGCTGGAGTTCATAGATCAGAACTAGCTTCAGGTCATATAGTTATACTAGAGGCTGGTGCACGAAATCCATGTACTGGCAGGGGGGCAGGCACACGTTCCTCAGCCGGGCCTGTTCCCTCTCACAGTCCAGGACCCCTTGCTCCTTACTGATGGCCTGCTTGTTGCTCCTTATCGCTCCCTCACTGCTCCTTAGTACTGTTACAGAGGTGGGAGAAACTTCCACCACTGCCACTGCGTTCGCCAGCCATGAGCCTGGCTTCTAGCTGAGCAGCGCTCCCTCTGTGGGAGTGCACTGACCACCAGGGGGCAGCTCCTGCATTGAACGTCTGCCCCCTGGTGGTCAGTGTGCATCATAGCAACCGGTCATTCTGCCGTTAGGTCGATTTGCATATTAGGGTTTTATTATAAAGGATACATAGAGCAAGAGACAAGAGAGCTAGGTGTTTGAAGAAATAAAAGATCAGCAGAAGGTATGTAGGGCTAGTATGAGGTCAGAAACACCTAGAAGAGTGGGGGTGGGGGGGCAGATAATTCCCAGACTTATAATTCACACTGAATTCAAATAAAGGAAGTGCTTTATTAAGTAGGAAAGTGATAGATTTAAAAAGACAGTAAAATTTGTCAAAGAAAGTAGGAAGAAAACCAAGGCCTTCTGGAGTCAGGTGATCCAAAAGAAGAGAGTATTCACAAAGGTGGATATGGTCAATGATGTCCTTGTCTGGAGCTCAGATTGAGGGGCAACTCATGGAGGCAGCTGAGATTACCCAGCCTGTGTGTCAAATGAGCAGAGAACAAGAAGATCCAGAGGAGCACAAATATTAAGTGGAGTAGTGGGAGGATTAGAAGAAGACAGGTTTGTGAAGGCTGAGCAACTGTCAGGTTGGTGGACTCCGAAAAGGCATGGGGAGATAATGTATCTAAAAGGAAGGACAAATGAGTAACAGTGAAACTGCTGCCATATATGGGTGACCATTGCTGACAAAGACATCTCTAAGGACCCCTCTGAGAACAAAGTCAGTGCAATAGTAAGACAGACAGATGACATTGGGTTGAGGATTTAGAAGAGCATGGGAGCGTGTAAGTGGAAATAGAGTATATATTACTCCTCTAAGGCATTTAAGTATAGTTACAAAAGACAGGGAATTAGCTAGAAAGGAGCCTGTGGCTGAGGAAGAAATTTTTTTATAAGGTAGGAGATACTCAAGCATGTTTAAATGTTGGTGGGATGACGTTCATAAATCCTGTAGACCTCTCTCTTGGAGACATGAGTCAGGTTATGGCCACTCATTTAAAAAGGATAGAATTGCTTCCAGGTTGGCTGAAGGTGGTACTTCTATTGTAATGGCAGCGGTTTGGCCTTGATGACAGGGAGCAAAACAAGGAAAAAGTTTCTGGTTTTCCATGTTAATATTGAAACTAGCGGATTCCAAAAGGGTATGGCTAAGATGGTTTATAGAAGGCAAAAGATCTGTAACCATGAAAGCTTAGCTCTGGAAGAGGAAGGAGAACGGGTTAAATGACCATAGAGTCTAATAGTTGGAACAGGAATGAATGTTCTACACACTTTGGAGTATAAGTCAGGTGTCAGCCTCCAGAGCTCAGAGCTTAAGGTCCACACAGCAGTAATAGCAGGAAGTCCACTAGCCCTGCCTTCTAAGAGCAAGGACTTCAACAAATTTTCTAGAATAAGAAAGATTTGTTTCAAGGTCAAAATCAATTTCTGCCTTTTATAGAAGCAGCTAGAAGTTTTCTTGTTTAAGGAATAGGGGGAAATCCCCACAAATTTAATTTCTGATAGGTGTCCCCCTACACTGCCTGGTCAACATTAATATCACCTGGCTACTAATAAAACATTTTATTTGTTTCACTTGGTACATGATAGCCATGAGCTTCAAAAGCTAGGAGTTTTTTGTTTGTTTTTCTTAAAACCTACATTTAAATTCTAGCCAAAAGTAACTAGGACTTTCATGTTTGAGGTGTCTTTGACATAGTGTTACATAGGAGAAATGTATTAATCAACTGAGGATTAAGACACCTCACTGCCAACTGAGATATGGTTTATGAATTTGATGTATCCAGTTCATTTATTAACAACTTGTTAAGTTTTATTTGCTGGTTTTCTACTCTATAACTGTTCTTTTTTTAAATTTACAAGGCAATGAAATTAAAATAGTAAATGGAAAACCTATCTTGCTTTTCAATAAAGAGTTAATTTTAATAATTTCAGGGGCATTGTGCTCAAAATGTTTTAGTTGTGGAGATAAATTCAATTTATATTTTTAGGATCAATTTTATTGCAGTGATAGATTCTCAAAGGAGATGTGGATAAATGATGAAGGACAGCACATGCTTAAAATACCAACCTGTGCTTGCAGAAGTCTGCTTCTCTTTCATTCTAAAGAGTGCTAGAAATAAATTTTAGTAGGTTTATGGTAACTAAGAGCAGTTGTTTCTGTCCTACATAAAGGTTCTGCCAAAGTTTTCTATTGTGGTTAGTAGTGGCAATAACCCAGAAGTCATATTTAAAGAATACAATTAGAACACCCAGCAGTTTTCAAATATGTACTTTTTAAATATCCTATCTAATAAAAGAGTAATATGTAAATTATGTGTCACTCCATCACAAAGATGGCCACCTCCATAGCCACAAGATGGCAGAGCCCATAGCCACATCCTAGCTAATAAAAGAGTAATATGAAAATTAGGCGTCACTCTGTCAAAAGATGGCAGTGCCCATAGCCACAACATGGTGGTGTCCAGTCCAGTTCAGCCCTGCCACTGAAGTGGTCAGGCCTGTTAGTCAGGCCGGTGGTGGGGGAGGCGAGGGGTCCAAGGAGCAGACAGGCAATCAGAGGGGCTGAGGGTCCCCTGCCCAGGCTAGAGGCCTTTGCCAGAGGCCTCAAGCATAGGCAAGGGTGGAGCCGGTGATCGGAGAGGTATGAGGGTGCCCTACCCAGGCATAAGGCCTGGGCCAGATACCTCAGGCCTGGGCAGAGGCAAGGCTGGAGATCGCAGGGGCCTGGGCATGGGTAGAGCTGGCAAAGAAGGGGTCTGGGGGTCCCCTTCCCAGGCTTGTAGCTTTGGCAAAAGGCTGACAGTGGGACAAGGGCAGAGCTGGCAATGGCAGGGGGCAGGATCAGACCGACGATCACAGAGGCCTGGGCTCTATGAAACTGGCAATCGGAGGGGCTTGGGGGTCTTCTGCCCAGGCCTGCAGCCTCAGGTAGAGACTGCAGGCCTGGGCAGACGCAGAGCCAGTGGTCACAGGGGTCTGGGGGTCCCCTGCCCAGGCCTGCAGCCTCAGCCAGAGGTTACAGGCCTGGGCAGGGGTGAAGCTGGGATTGGAGGGGCATGGGTGGAGCCGGTGATCGGAGTGAACTAGAGAGGAAACACCTTTTCTGAACTAATATTCTTAGTAAGTTGGGTATGACATTTCTTAGCCCTTCAGCAGTGGGCCTTCATTTTTTTTTCTCCAGGAGTGTGGTGGAAAAACCCTAGATCGCCTTTTTGGATTCTTATTACCCAACTTACTAAGAATATTACCAGTGGCATACAGGGGGCTTAGCCAATGAGCGGTCAGAAAAGGTGTTTCCTCTGTAGTTCACTCCAATCACTGGATCCACCCCTGCCCAGGCCTGCAACCTCTGGTCACGGATGCAGGCATGGGCAGGGGACCCCCAGGCCTCTCAAATTGCCAGCTTCACAGAGCCCAGGCCTCTGCGGTCACCAGCTCTGATCCTGCCCCTGCTGTGCCCTTGCCCCACTTGCAGCCTCTGGTCAAGGCTGCAGGCCTGGGCAGAGGACCTCCCAGACCCCTGCTTTACTGGCTCTACTGGTTCCCAGACCCCTGTGATAGCAGGCTCTGCCCCTGCCCCCTTGATTGCTGGCTCTGCAGAGCCCAGGCCCCTGTGATCTCCAGCCTTACCCCTGCCCAAGCCTGAGGTCTCTGGCCCAGGCCTTATGCCTGGGTAGAGCACCCTCATACCCCTCTGATCACCAGCTCCACTTGCCCATGCCTGAGGGCTCTGGCTAAGGCCTCTGGCCTGGGCTGAGGACTCCCAAACCCTCTGATCACCTGTTCTGCCCCTCAGGCCCCCCACCTCTCCCACCACCTGCCTGGCTAACAGGTCCAACCACTTCAGTGGCAGAGCTGAGCCGGGCTGGGTGCCTCCATCTTGTGTCCATGGGGATGGCCATCTTGTGGCTATGGTGGTGGCCATCTTTGTCACGGAGTGATACCTAATCTGCATATTACTGTATTTTCTAGCGTATAAGACGACTGTGCGTAGAAGACGAGCCCCAGAGAAAAAAACAAGATGGCGGCATAGGGTAGACACCGTATATGCAGCTGTGAACAACTATTTCAGAAAAACCACGAAAAGAACACACGGACACCACTCGCACCCACAGGACGGCTGGCTGAGTGAAAATCCTACAACCAGAGAAGAGTCTGAGACTCAGAGCAGCAGCGGAAGCAAAGTACAGAGGTACGGAGGCGCGCG
>PVJC01040278.1:0-15873 GCA_004026665.1 Murina feae
ATATATATATATATATATATATATATATATATATATATATTTGATTTTTTACAGAGAGGAAGGTAGAGGGGTAGAGAGATAGAAACATTGATGAGAGAGAAACATCGATCAGCTGCCTCCTCACACTCCCTGCTGGGGATGTGTCCGAAACCAAGGTATATGCCCTTGACCGGAATCAAACCTGGGACCTTTCAGTCCTCAGGCTGAGGCTCTATCCACTGAGCCAAACTGGTTAGGGCAGCAAAGTAATCCTTCATAATGGGTCTCCTGGCAGGGTGTCAATCCCTCAAGTATTTCAAATACAGGGTGGATAATGAAAACTGTTTTTCTACTCACAACACTTCTGACACAAATGTGTGTTGTACACCAAGATATTATCCCATTCTCTGCAGACACCAACTGGGTGTCCTACAATTTAATTAAATTCTGACACTAACTACTGTGAGTTACCACAGACCCGCAGGTCAAAAGCTGACTCTAGCAGCTGGTTAGATGGTAACTCAAGAACCAAGATACTTTCCATAAGCCTGACCGTCATGACCTATGAATCAGGAAGTCATGGTTTGATTCCTGGTCAGGGCATGTGCCTGGGTTGTGGGCTCAATCCTCAGTGTGCGGTGTGCAGGAGGCAGCCAATCAATGGTCTTTCTCATCATTGATGTTTCTATCTCTCTCTCTTCCCACTCTCCCTGCCTCTCTGAAATCAATATATATATATACACACACACACACACACACACACACACACATTTAAAAAAGAAAAAGAACCAAGATGAGGAACTCAGGGTATACACAGTTCAGTGATTGGCCCACGGAAAGTCAGGGTGAGGAAGAAATGCAATTCTAAACATATAACATTGAGTCTGCTGCAATACCCAGCAGACGCCAAGGTCTGAATCTCACACAAGAGGTCTGGACTGAAGAAGTGACATTGGAAGGTATTAGCATAGTTGAGACCCTGGGAATTACCAAGTTTTCCCAGGAGGTATGTACAGAGGGAGGAGAAAAGACTGAGGATGGAACTGATATCATTAGTTCTCACTAATAACCCTGGCTCTATAATATTCACCCCATTGATTTACAATAACTCCTAGAATTTTTTTAACGCCTAAAATTTTCTCATTACTCTGGCCTTGGATCAAGTCACTGAAAGCATTTTGATGTAATACAAATGCTATCTATGTAATGTTAGACTTAAGTACACAAGTTAGCATAGCTAAGATAACCACCGAGAGAACATAGAGCACAGAACTTCAAAGGGGGTGGAGTATGAAACAAGAAAACTGGTGCTACCTGTTGGGTTTGTGACCACCTTAATAAACCTTTGTTTATAATTGACTAGAGGTCCCTAGCAGCTGTAGGCTGCTGGCCAGGTACTCCCTCCTTTCCCCCAGCTGGCCCCGCCCCCAGATTGAACTCCCAGATGAACTCCTGGTTGAGGGGACAATTTGCATACTACCCTTTTGTTATATAGGATTTCTCAGATTGGGCCTGAAAGAATTACAGAACATTCAAGGATATGTCTGAAAATTAAGCAATACTCTTTATGTAATAGCACAGCAGGAACATTCCAGCTCTCACTCAATTAGACAGATAAGATAAACAAAAACAAGAAATGTAAAAAAAAAAAAACAAAAAACAAAAAACGGAGGGCCTCAATTGGGGTCTGGGGAATGAGTCCACTGTAGGTTTCTTACTCTTTCCTCTTGCCCTTCAAGTTAGAAGTGAAAAGAAATCAGTCATCTCTGGCGGTCCCTTGTTGGTGCCAAGTGTAGGAGAAATACTAGACGGTATCATCTGACTCTCTCTGGGGGGCAGACAGACCCGAGACTCCCTGTTCCCCCTGTCTCTGAACAGAGGAACCCCAAGGTACAGTGTCTGAAATATCTGAGTATTCCACCAGGAAATGCATGATGCAGTAACAGTTTGCAGTGTAACTTTAAAAAGCCCAATAGGATTTACAACAAGGAGAAAGATCACTTTCATTTGCAAGCTAAGACGGGCGTCACTATTTTTACAGTGTGAGGTTTGGCGGAATTTAAACATCTCTTGTTATCCTAAAACTTTAACCTGTTTTTAATTAAGACACCTGTGTCCGTTGAAAACTGTGACATATTTGCATAAAAATAACCATAGCAAACCAAAATCTTTAATGACTTCTGGCTGACACCACTGTAAGCGCTTTCCAACAGCACTGAGTATATTCATAACAATTGATGTTTTTCCTCGTCCGGAAAGATGAGATGCCCAGGAGAACTCTGGGAGCAGGCCAGTCACATTTTCATCAGTGCCTAATAATTAGCAGAAATTCATTACTCTGTGTTTGTTTGAGCCTGAACAAAATCAGCTTGTAATTACTGGTAGCTTAGGGCAAGGTAAATATTTGATGTGATGCTGGTAAATCAGCTTTTAGTGATACAAGGAGGTAGCTGATCATGTATTTCTTCAGCCTTTAATGAGATTGTAAGTATTAACCACAAAGGTGAGGCTGAACCATCGCCATCTGCTGTGCCTTCATGCTGCAGACAAATAACAGGAAAGAAACTGCCTCAGAGCACCAAGCTAATGAACCCCTGGGGGACCAGGGCTATCTACTTGGGTTAAAAACGGGAAATTGCTTTTAGCAAATTTAGAGCAAGAAAAATAGCTGCAGTAGCCTTATCACTAAAATCCTATAGCCTGTTACAGGAATAAGCTTTGACCTAGTTTTGATTTAAATCTTTAATTTTTTTTAGTTTGACAGCCTGATACTAGAGGCAAATTTAATCTTTTCGATTGGTTTACCAGATATTTTTAAGTCTCAAAATAAAGCAGTATACTTTATGTAATAGCACAGCAGGTAAATTCCACAACAGTCTTCTGCAGTGGTAAATACAAAAGAGCCAATAGCCCTGGCTGGGTGGCTTGGTGTTTGGAGTGTGGTCCCATACACCAACAACACTGCGGGTTTGATTTCTGGTCAGGGCACATACGTAGGTTGGGGGCTTGATCCCTGTTTGGGGCGCATAGGGAAGCAACTGATCAATGTTTCTTACATCGATGTTTCTCTCCCTCTCCCTTCCTCTCTCTCTAAAATCAATAAAAACATATCCGGCAGAAATAATTTTTCTTTTTTAAAAAGAGCCAATAAAAGTACATAGGGTCCTGACCGGTTTGGCTCAGTGGATAGAGCGTCGGCCTGCGGACTGAAGGGTCCCAGGTTCAATTCCGGTCAGGGACATGTACTTTGGTTGCGGGCACATCCCCAGTGGGAGGTGTGCAGGAGGCAGCTGATCGATGTTTCTCTCTCATCAATGTTTCTAACTCTCTGTTCCTCTCCCTTCCTCTCTGTAAAAAATCAATAAAATATATTTAAAAAAAAAAAAGTACGTAGGACTTTGTGACAGTCAAACAGGAGTATCTACACAAATCTCATTTATCCCACTACAACCAGCAAGGTAGACAAAGCCAGTAGTATTATTCCTTTTTAAAAATGGAAAAATTGATTCTCAGTGAGATTAACGCACTGACAGTTTTAGTCACTGGTTGAGTCAGCTGAAATATTCTGACTGCATTCCAGCCACATTCCAATGGGGAAGACAAGCAAGAAAGCTAGTGGTTGCCAGGGAATGGGGCAGGTGCAATGAAAGGGGCACATAAGGTCCTAACGAGGCACAGAAGATGGACCCCTGGTTCATTCTAGGGGGGGAGGAAGCCAAAGAATGCCCCCCAGAGAAGTGAATTGATTCTGGAGACATATGTTCACATAAAGGGAAGAATATGCAAAAATGTTTCTAGGAAGAGAGAACGTGAAAAGGCAGAGACCTGCATCAAAACACCCATTTTAATGGAATAATAAGTGATTTGTAGAGCATAAGAGGAGGAGGTTTGGGAAGAGAAGAGACAGGAGAAGTGGGAAGGGATAGATCATGGTAGACCTTGTGTGCTAAGCCAAGGAGCTTCAACTTGATCCTGAAATAATTGGAACCATTAAAGAGCAAAGGGGTGTGTGTGTGTGTGTGTGTGTGTGTGTGTGTGTGTGTGTGTGTGTTTATAAAATTATAAATATATGTGGACAGGAATTCTTCTGGTATATATATGTAGCAGCTAACGACTGTCCATTTAAGTTGACAGTATGGAAAACTGGTTTGCAAATTATTGTTTGCATGTAGAATTATAAACTAGTGTAGTATTAGCTCTGAAAAGGACAGTTTAGAGATCACCTATCCAATAACCACATTTGGCACATGAGGAGATGGAGGGTCTTGCCTCTGGTCATAAAACTTGGGAGCACCCAGGACAATCATTATTGCCAATAATATTTTCTTTTCATTATTTATCATGTAAAAATGTGTTTCAATTTAACAAGAATTTTATTTGGCTTGTATTTTATATTTACAAGTAAGGTTGTCAATATCTCAAATAGTTTATATAATAATTGAATGCAAATAGAAGCTGTATCCAAATAAGAATAAAATAAAGTTTTTTTCAATGACAGGGAAAGAGCAAAAAGCAATGTGGTCTTTTTAGGAGACCACATGGTTATGTCATTGACATCGATGTCGTTGACGTATATGATGTCAACCCATCAGCTTTCCAACTCATCTTTTGGGAATGCCTCTGAAACCTCAGGAGGTAGGATACCATTTAATTAATTTTTTGGTCTCCTGAACCCCAGGGAGTCTGGGTTCCATCTTGGCTCTGCCCTTAACAAGGTAAGTGACCTAAGCAGCCTGCTTAATTGCTGTGTGTCTCAGTTTCCCCATGTAGGGAAAGGGGAATGATAGTACTTACCTCTTGAGTTGTTTTGAGGATTAAATGCATTTGTACTTATAACGGGCTAAGAACAGTGCCTAGCATGTGATAAAGCCAGATGTAAACCATGGTACAGTGGCATAATGAATTTTCATCATGCTCTAGTTAAAGCTGACAAACAGAGTCCTAAAACCAAACTGAAGAAAAAAAAGCTTCTAAAGCATTTTTATGCTGTAAATGTTAATCATACTGTTCCATTATTCACTGTTATTTGTATAATATGAGTATTTGTTACTCTATTTGTTCAATGTTCATTATTTAATTTTTGAAAAATTTTACATGTCTGTCAAAACCCCAAACAACAGAAACCATGTCTTTGAACTTGCCCTCTAAGGTGCCAAATTCAAGTAGGCACTCTTTGGTGATGGGGATTAACCTGCGCAAACAAATTCCTTTACTTCCTTAAGCATCATCTTTACTTGGCTTTTTGTGCCTGTGCATACATTTCCTTTTTATTTCATTTACTTTGATTTTCTTTTGAAAGGGGGAGAGATCATGCAAAAGATAGTTTACTATGTGGGGGCTTTGTCTGGAGTGTGCCAGATGTTCAAGGCCACTCTGAGCATGGGAATCTTAATCAGAGTATTCAAGTTTACTTTGCTATACGCAGGTGCAAGAAGGAGGGGCACAGCTATCTTACTGTATGTACACTGCACAAGTGTGCCCTTCTATAACCCAAAAGATTGAGGTCACTATTTGACAAGAAGCCTCTTTTCTCTAAGTTATTATTAAAGTCTATTTCTGATCAGCAGACAGTGGGCTCTGAGTCTGCTGCTTAGTGAGGCTGTAGCTCTAAGGATGGCTCCTGTATAGCTCCTATGTTGCAGGCCATTGCTACTTTGTAGGAAAGATGTATTGTTACCCAGCCAGTGTATGGCTATAGGATGGGACTTTGCTTTGAAGAAGTGCTTTGTCTAATAGCTCCAGTCATAGCAAGGGTTACATGGCCACTGCTTTCTACAATAAAGACTCTTATATACCCACAACTTCTCATGGCTTCTTCTATTGAATACCTGGGGTCCAAGAAGGTTCAATTTCTGATAGGGGAACTGAGACCCCATTGCTACCTTTAGGTAGATTTGAGTGATTGGTAATATCATCATAATCCCACTAGAAGCAATCTGCTGAGTCACTACCTTTTTACTAGTAGGGTCTACAGCAGGTCATTGAAGACTTGGGACAGGCTTAATTTAGAGGTGATACTGGGAGAGACCAGCACATGAAGAGAAGCAATAATTTCATAGCAGCACACAGGGTTGAGTCATAGATCAGCTTAGAGAGCCCTGAATTCATGCTCTCAGCAATGGGATAAAGTCTAATCTAATAAAAGAGTAATATTGAAATTGACTGTTTCTATGGGATGCCTAAGCCATGCCCACCAGCCAATCAGAGCAGCTGTATGCAAATTAACCCAGCCAACATGGAGGCCGGCAGTCACGGAGCTGGAGTAAACACGCAGCTTCCATTGCAGCAGAAGTAAGCTGTCTGCCAGCCGGCTGGGCCTCTCTGTGCTCCAAGCAACATACTTGTAACATTGGTGCAATTATAGAAGCCTCAGAGCTGAAGCAAACAGCAGGCCTGGGCACGACTACTAAGGCAACATTCTTTCAATTATAGAAGCTACAGAGCTGAAGCAGACAGGAGGCTTTGTTACCTGCCTAGGCCTCAGCTTGAAGGAACAGTGTATCAATTATAGAAGATAAATAAACCCCAGAAACCTGCTTCTAGCCAGCCTTGCTGGGACATTGAGTCAATGGGAGCTGTGGGCAGCCTGAAAGCCTAAAAATGCCCCTCAGCCTGTCACCACACCCCAATGGGATGAGGGATCCCACTGGGGGCCTTGGCCAGCCTGCAAACAGCCATCAGCCCCTCACCCAGGCTGACCAGGCACGCCAGCAGGTGGACATCCCCAGAGGGGTCCCAGACTGTGAGAGGGCACAGGCCGGGCTGAGGGACCTCCCAAGTGCACAAATTTTTGTGCACCAGGCCCCTAGTTACTAATACAAAATATGATACTTGCCTTAGCTGGTTTGGCTCAGTGGATAGAGTGTTGGCCTACAGACTGAAGGGTCCCAGATTCAATTCCAGTCAAGGGTACATGCCATGCTTGCAGGCTTAATCCCCAGTGGGGGTGGGGGGGTGGAGGAGGCAGTTGATTGATTATTCTCTGTCATCATTGATGTTTCTATCTCTCTCTCCCTTTCCCTTCCTCTCTGAAATCAACAAAAATATTTTTAAATAAAATACAATGCTGGAATGAAACTGAGTGGCTACTTATTTTGTGAGAAACAGTAATTTACTATAACACATAAAGAAAGCAGACATGTCAGGGAAAATGATGCTGAATACAAATAGAATTAAAACCACTTTTAAAAATCCCCACCAACAACAATAAAATGACAAATTGAGCTATTTCAATTCCACTTTTTGCATCATCTACATCCTACTCAAGTGCTTTGTTGAATAATAAAAATCTACATGTGATGCTTTTCAAATGACAGAAAATTGATTGAAGACAAATTTTGCTAAGAAAAAAGTTCAATCCCCTCATAATATTCTTGGGAAATAAGAATGAGGCAAAGTCAGCCTGTTGACCATTAATCAAAACATAAAATGTGTTTAACTGAAAGCAAAATTCAGGTTACAGATAGGATAAAACACTTGAAACTGAAGGTCCTTCTAAGTATATACACATTCACAGTAAAGTATTAAATAATATTCTTCTGAAAAACAAATGAAACCAGCAAGAAGCTAGATCTATCTCAAATAGTAAATATGTTACAGCCATAATCACAGTAGCCCAGTCTAAACCTTAGTGATCCAGTGGAATATCTGTAGCACATGTGGTTGAGTTAATTAATAAAGACAGTATAACAGAAATACTAGTATGCATTCTCTTAAAGTGGAAATGCTTCTATATACTTTCTTTGAACTACTATCTCTCCCCCTCAAAAAATAAATATTTTTGGGAGCTTCCAAAGGTTCAAAACAAGGTCAGAAGATAAGAACTACATAAGAAATGTATTAAGCCATGAAGTAAAACCTTTTGAAACTTTTTCACTATCAATTACACAGTCTGTGTTGTCAATGGGTAACTTCCCCCCACAATGTAGATTTGGGATTCCGGGAGTGTCACTACTGTTGTTAGTAAGAAAGCCTCAGATGTGCACCAACTCTGCTGTTATTAATGCATAAATAAGCATTTTCAGGTTGCAGGGAAATGTAATAATATCAAATTGTCTAAATTCAAAGAAAGAACTTTCTCGATACTGACATTACGATGGCCCTCTCATTTTCCACCAGCTATTGCATGCCTTCAAAGGTCAATTCATTTAGGAAGTAAGAAACTCACCTGTATCACTTCAAGAAACATGCCAAAGGACTGGTATGCATGCATATAAGCATAACCAATGGACACAGACACTAGTGGGGTGAGGGCATGTGCTGCTGGGAGAGTGGAAGTGGCCAGGGAGAGGTCAAGGGGGTGGGGAGGAGACATATGTAATACTTTAATCAATAAAGAGTAGGGGGGGGAAGAAAAAAGAAAAAGAAATGTGCCCCAAAATATCCTTAAAGCAAAGATCAGCAAATCCATGTTTTTTAATGGCCTTGCTATCTATTTGTCAAGGATGTCTAAAAAAAGAGTGATTTGTGATCAAAAGTTCTCTCCACAGAAAATATACACATTCCCACTATGTTTCCTGACTGACAGAAATAGCCAATGTTAATATGCTTAATTATTTATGGTTTGACCTTTACTTTCCACAGAAATTCAAAGAGCAGCTTTCCTTATAAATTCAAGATAATGACCATACTATGTTTTTACTATAAATCAACTTTTTAAAATTAAAGATTACTGACTACCATTTTTATTTCTTGTTGAATAATGAGATGAGGGAAGAAAATAAAAAATAGAAGTTCAATATATCAGAAAATCTCTTTAATTTCATCTCTTCAACAGTATATATGCAGTTCCTCCTATGAGCAGGAATATGAGGGAGGAGAGTTAGAAAAAAATAATAAATAAGGAATTCAGTATAAGGCTAAATTCTTTTTTTTTTATTGCTTAAAATATTACAAAGAGTAGTACATATGTCTCCTTTTTTTTTCCCCTAGACCTTCCCCCGGCCTCCCCTACCCCCCAGTGTCTTGTGTCCATTGGTTATGCTTATATGCATAGAAGGTAAAATTCTTAATAAGAGGACGTTAAAATGCAAAAGTATATCTCCAAGGGCAAAATTAGCTGCTACACGGAGTGTGTCTAACAACTAGGAGAATAAAAAATAAAGGAATGGTTGCTGTCAAATTAGGAAGCAGACAGATTGTTTTCTGGGAAAGATTTTGGAGCAAGTTAAATTACTCCTCAATTGTTCATTTGCTACCCAGAATGTGTCTGCCAGTCACTGTGCAGGGCACTACAAACACGCACAAAAATGAAATACCTGGATCCTGTCCTCGGAGCATAGCAGAGGAGACAGTCCCCTGATTCAAAGTGATGACAGTGGTAACAGTGTCATCAAGTTACAAGAGACAAATGGTGCTGTTTTACCTGGCAAGTGGGAGATGTTCTCAAAAGATAGAAACTGAGTTGAGAGTTGAGAGAGGAACAGAAGTTCCGTGAAGAGAAGGCCACGCCAGGCATGACAGCCATGCAAAGTTTGCAGGCCACAAAGTTTAGAAAAGCATATGGGGCTTCCAAATCTGCAGGAAGTCCCAAGTGACTGAGCTGGCCACTGGGCCTCAGGGCCAGGAAATGTCTGAGGACCACGGGAGGTCTGATAGGAAGCCAGTGGGGGGGTTGGGCTGTAAAGAAGTTTATTTATGTACCGTTTTCTCCTCAGCATTAAAAACACATTTTGAAAAAACAGCTAATTTTTTATGATTTTCTTTACATTTATTGTGCCCCCAGCATTGTTATCTCATTGGGTCTGTGAGGAGCTGAGGAGGGAAAGCATATCAAATACTTACACTTCATTGTTTGGAATTGTTTTGAAATTAATCTTTGTGGGGGCAAAAGAAGCACATCTCTAAGTATTTCTATGTTGGATATTGTAGATCTAATTTCAGTGCTTAAATAGGGCAATCTCTATTAGTCAGAAAAGACTAATGCATAATATGGGATAAAGACTGCATTTATTAGCAAGCATTTGGCTTAATCAGCCTGATAGTTGCTGTTGGCCAGACAAGTGCTTATGAATTGTGGCATTGCTTTTGGCAAAACTATTTATCTCCGTGACACAATATATCACTTTTGAACTTCAACTTGACATCCATAAAATTACATTTTCATCAAACTGAAAGATCAGGCTTTCTGTGCTGACTCACTTGGGTCAACATTTTGCAAATGCCTGGATTTACCACTTGAACCATAAACCCTTTGTGAATAATTCTGTGCATGATGTTTGATAGCCTAGGGCACAGATCATAATTTCTGAACAGAAGAGGTGTCAAAGCAAAAATGCATTTTCTTTATGCAAACAAATGACTGCCTCCAAAGTGTAAACTCATCATGTCATTTTTAAATCACTGAATAAATACTAACTTTGTTGAATACCAAAAAGAGAGTAAATAGCATCATTGGTGGTTCCTTTTATTTCTTGGGGTTAGGAAGTACGTAGTAACACCTCCCTGCTAGAGAATGTTCACTAGTGTGACAGGCATGTGTCACAACTTGCAGTGATTCCCTTCTTTAGGTTGGACTTCATTTAGTGTGTTTTTTTAATGTAAACAGTGAGATAGAAATTTCAGAACTCAACAAAGACACAGAGATGTGTCCATAGCTATGCTGACCTTAATTCTGTACTCAAAATAGCCCTGCATAGCATCCTGGTGTTACTGCTCTTGTCTGAGCCCTGCAGGTGAGGTGGATTCTCCCTTCATGTGAATAAACATATTAGGGTCTCTCATTCTGGTAAGTAAATACAGAGGGCTTGACTCCCAGGCAGGAAATGGCCCGGTGTCCCTTACAATCTTTTCGGACATAAAAAATGAAATCCAGTCATAACTCTAAGTTGCCCCTTAGAGGATTTTTACATGAGTAGGTTCCTTGCAATCTTTACTAACCACGTAAAGAGCAATCTGGCACCATTTTTGGAACAAGATGTTTTATGGCGATTTTGCAAGTATAAAAATCCTATCTGGTGCAATAACGTAGAGTTTGTCTTCTGAGGAAAGTGCATACCAGTTTTGGTGATATTCACATAAGAACAATTGGTTAGTTTCACATCTTTCCCAAGGAAAATTAAGACAAACATTAAGTATCTGATTATTTTGGTGACTTCACTAAAGGCTCCTAGACAAAATGACGACAGTTCTCATTGCAGGTGGAAGGACTGAAGGCAACTCTGGGAAACGCTCTGCCCCAGGAAGCACCTCCAATTGGAATGTCATTGACAGGATTGACTGGGATAACTACGAAGGTGGAAGAGAAACGTCTGCAAGAACCAATGCGGCCTTAATGAGATAATGCTGAGATCTTGGGAGAAGGTTGAATCTAGTGTTAGATATTCAGCACTTACAAGAACTCTCATCATAAGCCAGTTTTGGTAATATTAGTATAGACCTTGCAAATTCTCCATTGATAAAAGAGAGACCAAGCTTCTAAGTCAGGTGACTGAGAAAAAGATATATTACGATAATTTCTGTTGCAACTAAAAGAAAATTCAGTTTGGCCTGGATTGAATAGCAAAGTGATTTATTAGCTCAGTTACCTAAAAAGGCCATAGAAAAGAGAGCTTTAGGCCAGGTTTGAGAGACCACCCAACTACAGTAGGAAATACCCCATTTCTTTCAGGCGCCAGCTCTCTCATAGTCATAAGTACCTCCCAAGGCTACATGATGCTTCCTTATTCAAGCTCACAGGCAAAGGGCAGCCTTCTAGGTACCTCCCACAGAAACTCGGGAAAGCTTCCTTTTCAGAAGATTCCAGACACATCTCCTTACCTCTCATTGTTGTTAATCCTGTGCCTATCCTTGAACGAATCCATGTGACAAGTAACCAAGGCGGATACCAAGTCATAGGCTTTAAGTCTAAGACCAGCAATTTTCTTTCTTCTGACAGTCCTTGATTTAAAGCTCTTCACCTTGGGCCGATTCCAAGCTGACTGGAGGGAAGGCCGCATCCCTGCCGCATTCTCAGGACAGCAGTTAATGTTTCTGCTCTCCAGCAGGGAGTACCTAGCAAGAGGTACCTGGGGAAGTCTGGGGGCACCAGGCTTCTCTTATTTTCAGTTGAGTCTTTTGCCTTCTTGCTCTTACTTGCACTAACTTTAACTTCAGAAGATATTCTCAGCCCCGCTAGCCCTTAAACCACTTTGGATTATAGATTGACTGCCCCATAAAGGACCTCTCTTTGCAAAGTTGTGAGGGTCTTTCCTTCTCTTTTCAATTTCAGACTAAGTATATCCCTTTTAGTAAGACTAAAGCTTAAAATGGAGTTAAAATATGCCAATAGCCTCAATTTTTTTTACCGATTTCCTAATGCAGCTGCTGCCTTTGTAGGCAAAAGTTCCCACTAGTAAGAATAAAAATAGATGATTTTCCAAGGATACAGCTGATGAGGGATTCACCAAAAATTAAGAAGCAAATCAGATATTAGAGCACCAAATAATAATGCAAGCTTCTAAGTCAGGTGACTGAGAAAAAAAGTATATTACTTATGATAATTTCTGTGGCAACTAAGAGAAAATTCAGTTTGGCCTGGTATCCTCCCCCACTACAGGGAGGATACAATTTCTCTCAGCTACTTTTTAATCAAAGCCTCTTATTAATCTCCAGAAAACCAATGGATTTTAGAGGGGTTGTGGCCCTGGCTCACGGTCTGGTGACTACAAGTAGATGTAACCTTAGGAGTAGCAGTGAACTCTACCACCTTCTCTAAGAGATGCATAGAAATATTTGGGATGAATGTTTTATGAATCAGGGAAGGAGTTTCTCTATCCCTATAGCCTCAAGGTTTCACATCTAGGTGGTAAGAAGTTTTCTATTTATTTAGAAAACGCAATTTTCCTTCATCTAAATCAATCTTAGAAGTCGCCACATTCCATGTCTCCTTGAATGAATCTCTCTGAAAATCTTGCTTAAACTTGTTGGTTAATCAAAAGAACATGCTCATTATAGACAGCAACGCTTTCTATGAGTAGGATACTAGACTCGATAAAGACACAGAGGGTAGCCCTAGCTGGTTTGGTTCAGTGGATAGGCCTGCAGACTGAAGGGTTTCAGGTTCGATTCCAGTCAAGGGCATGTACCTTGGTTGTGGGCACATCTCCAGTGGGAGGTGTGCAGGAATGGGTTGATCAATGTTTCTCTCTCATCGATGTTTCTAACTCTCTATCCTCTCCCTTCCTCTCTGTAAAAAAATCAATAAAAATATATATATTTTTAAAAAGACACGGAGTGTTTATTAAAAGAAAGAGCTTTGCAACAGTGCTTCTGGAGAAAGACACTATTGTCATTTGTGGTGGGACAATTCTCCATTGTGTAGGACTGCTCCATACAGTATGCAAATTTAATATCCCGGCCCTCCAGGTACTAAATAGCAGTTTTGCCTCATTATAATATACATTACAGCTATTACATACAGTCATTGTAGCAACAAAGATTGTCATGTGGAAATAAAGCGGGGGGAGGGGGGGGAGGAGGAAAAGGCAGGGCCGTGATCGGGCAGCAATCCACGAGCACAGCCTCGGCCTATGTGACTGGGTGGCTCTGGCTGAAGAGGATTCAAGACGACCAACGAGGAACCTCTTCCCAAAAAGGTCCGACCGAGTGAGACACACTTCAAGCTCATGGCACTAGATGAATTAATTTAAAGATGGAAACAGTACGAAGCATATGTGCAGGCTTTGGAGGGCAAGTACACACATCTGAACTCCAATAATGTAACTGGCTTAAGGGAGTTGGAATAAAAACTAAAGCAATAACAGCAAGAGTCTGCACAAAGGGGAAACGTCCTTGTAATAAAACCAGCAACCTAGGAGCAAGAGATGCAAGAGGGTACCACTCAAATCCAGTCCCTCAAGCAAGTCGAGCCGCCCGGCGTCGCCCCAGTGGGACCAACAATGGTAGACTCCGCCAACAGCTTGTTTTCCTAAAAATGAAAGGTGAACTGGAGCAGACTACAGACAAACTGGAACAAGCCCAAAATGAACTGAGTGCCTGGAAGTTTATGCCTGATAGGTAAACAAATCACACTTCCCAGTCAAGACTTCCCTGACAGCCCCACTATGAGAAAGCTGTGGTGGGACAGCCAAGTACTCCTTTCCACACCAAGACTCAGACTTTTTGAGCCAAAAAAATCCACATTCTTACACTACCCAGCTTGTAATGGTTAATGTAAAACTTACCAAGTAAACCTTGTGTTTCACCTTTTTCCTCTTCCCCCACTCCTTGCTTCAGAGGCCTGATGGCGTCAGACTATTCCGAAGAAATGGCCACCTCCAAAAAAATTCCCCTTCTAGAACATGTAGACACTTGAGAAATGTTTCTGTTTGAAAAAAAATAACGGGAGAAACAGAAGTCTTAAGTCTGTGGCACACTGTGTCTTCCGACAGTTTGGAGGAATGAAGACCTAGAGATTTAAAATCATGAATTAAACATGTAAAATTCCAGTAAAATGTAAAAATGGAATATGCATCACTTTTAACCTTGAGTCTATACTCAATATTGACTTAGAGATACTGTGTATCAGTTTTGCCTTTAAGACTGTGGACTTCATGATTGTTGTTGAACTTCTTGACCAAAACTTAAATTAGGTGAATTTTGCATTTCAAGAGTTTATTTGCTAAGAAACTATTTAATAGATATCAATACAAATAGTTTATATATTTAACCATTTCATTTGGGGCTGTCTATTACTTGATTAAGCCTTAAAGCAATGTGGTTTGAATCAATGGTTTGTTCTTTAAATGGTTGTGTTGTAATGTACCCCACGAATCACACAAGGACGCCTCAAGAAGTCGAATTAAAGAGTCACATTTACTGTAAATCCGGGACTACGAGGGGGTCATGCACTCCAAATCTCGCAGTGCCTTACCCAACCTCAACACCAGATTTATATAGGAAAGGTCACAAAGGTATTGATTATATCCCAGGGTTTGGAATGAAGAACCTGGCTTGCACAAAGCAATTACAGAAGTGAAATTGAGCCGATTAGTTATCTAGAAAGATTAATTTTAGTTTTGGATCTTCGGACCACTGAGTTGACAGAAACGTATTATCTAGAGCCCTCGGATCTTGGGACCACTGAGTCAACCAGAATGAATTATCTGTGGCCACTGAGACATTAGGATAATTGTGCTGTACTGGTTCCCATGTGCTTTCTAAAACCAGTATGACCACAACCAATGGGGTATTCACATTACAATCAATAGAGTATCCTATCAAATGGGATGATTTTTATAATTCAGAAAATCAAAATAACTTTTCTATTATTTTAGCAAGCAAATAATGACAGAAGCCAAGTAAGCAGGGTTAAAATATTAAACAGCAATTCCCACCAAGCATGGTTGACACCATGCTTCAGTTGCTAATCTAAACTAATAAAAGCGAAATATTAAAATTAACCATTTCTCCGAGACAGGGTAAGCCACGCCCACCAGCCAATCAGAGCGGCTGTATGCAAATTAGCCCAGCCAACATGGAGGTCGCCACTCCCGGACCTGAGTAAAGGGCTGTTTCCATTGCGGCAGGAGCGAAAGTGAAGCTGCGGCCTCTCCACTTAAACTGGCTCTAGCGAAACACAGATTTGAAACATTTGAAACAATGTAACAATCATAGAATCCTCCGGAGCTGAAGGACACAGCAGCCCGGGCCTAACCAGTAAAAGTAACAATTGTTTCATTATAGACGCTGCCAGGTGAAGCAGAGGAGGCTTTGTTAGTAGTTAGAAGGCCGCCTTAAAGGAACAGTGTATCAATTATAGAAGATAACCCCAGGCCTTAAAGGAACAGCATCAATTATAGGAGATAAATCACAGAAACCTGCATCCAGCCAGCCTTGCTGGGACGTTGGGTCAATGGGAGCTGTGGGCAGCCTTAAAGCCCCTCACCCAGGCTGGTCAGGCACGCCAGCAGGTGG
>PVJC01040279.1:0-15871 GCA_004026665.1 Murina feae
TCCCTCAACCCCTCACCCAGGCTGGCCACATCCCCCCATGGGGTGAGGGTCCCCACTGGGGGGCTTGACCAGCCTGCAAATAGCCATCAACCCCTCACCCAGGCTGGCCAGGCACCCCAGAGGGACTCCCACCCTTATCTGGGACACTCTTTAGGGCAAACCCTTTAGGGTAAACCAGCTGGCCCCCACCCATGCACAAGGTCTCTATCCTATATAATAAAAGGGTAATATGCAAATGGACCCTAACAGCAGAACAACTGGGAATGACTGGTCACTATGACACACACTGACCACCAGGGGGCAGATGCTCAATGCAGGAGCTGCCCCCTGGTGGTTAGTATGCTCCCACAGGGGGAACTCTGCTCAGCCACAAGCCAGGCTGATGGCTGCCGGCACAGCGGTGGTGGCAGGAGCCTATCCCACCTCAGCAGTGCTAAGGATGTCTGACTGCAGCTTAGGTCTGCTTCCTGCTGGCAAGTGGATATCCCTTGAGGGCTCCCAGGCTGCCAGAGGGATGTCTGACTGTCAGCTTAGGCTCGATCCCCTGGGGAGTGGGCCTAAGCCAGCAGGTGGACATTCCCCGAGGGGTCCCAGACTGAGAGAGGGCACAGGCTGGGCTGAGGGACCCGCCCAGCCCACAAAACTTTGTGCACTGGGCCTCTAGTACAATATAAATGTCTAAGGAGGCTCTGGTTAAGGCTCCATACCCGTCTAATAGGATATTAGACATCCATTAAAATGATTACATGGAAGGTATTAAAAAAGAGGGGTTACAACCACCTACAGAAGTATTTCTTGATTGTACTGCATAAAACTGCATAGTCAACCTTGACACTAAGGTTTTCTGCTCTCTGAGGGTAATCTTGAAGGTCTGTGGAACATAGTGATTGATCCCTTTACTGTGGTCAGATTTTTACTCACTTTTTTAGTGATACTAGCCAGTGTTCCCTTCCCAGTGGGTCTTTGAGGTTTTTGACTCCTCAGTGAATTTCTATTAACTCTTTTTTTTTAAATCCTCACCCGAGGACATGCTTATTGATTTTAGAGAAAAGGGAAGGGAGAAAGAGACAGAGAGACAAACACACAGAGAGAAAGGAACATTTATTGGTTGCCTTCAGTATGTAACCTGACTGGGGATCAAACCTGCAACCTAGATATGTGTCCTGACTGGGAATCAAATCCACAATCTTTCTGTATATGGGATAATGATCCAAACAACCGAGCCACCCACCAGGGCTCCACTAACTCTTATTTAGCAGCTTAAAGGGGTCACTTAAGTAATTCATTTACAATTTACTTATCTTTATATAAGTACATTTTCTATTTTCAGAAGATTCTGTATGAGTAGTATATGCGTGAATTGAGGTGTCCTTGAAGGTCTCCAGCTGTTTTAGTCCTAAATGTCAATGTCTATTCTTAAGCATTCAGAGGTAGACTACTAAGTAATTGGTAGATGTTTAAATAGATGGAGAAATTAAGCAGTTTTTCTTTTAAAGATTTCCTTCTACAAGCTATCTGATATGACAGAGTAAAAATAGTCATTCACAGCTGTATCAGAATAAAATGACCGTTGAGAGCTACTTTTAGAGACCATGGTTTCAGAACTTGTGATAAAACATATAATGATGCATAATCATATAGTTGGGATAGTTCCAGCAATTGTGAGGTTCAAATAAACAGCTTACTGAAATATATCAACTAGTAGGTTTTTTATCCGTGTTCTCTGGATAGTAAAATCTTACTGCCTTTTCTCTTAAATGGTAATTTTGCTGTGTATAGAATTATAGTTTGGAAGTTATTTTCCCTCAGCCATTTGAATGTATTAACCTCCTTCTCTTCTGGCATTTATTGTTGCTGCCATTGATAATTTTACTGTCAATGTATTTTTGGTTTCTTTAGAGTTTCTTTTCTCTAGGATAGCTTTTAAAACTTTATCATTATTTTCGATGTTCTGTTTCATTTTCACTGTGATATGTCTAAGGCATAGATTTGAACTTATTTATTCCAAGATGACACTTGATGTGCATTTTTCCATCTGGAAAAGCATGTCTTTAATTTTAGAACACTCTTAATTGTATCTCTGCGGGTTTTGATTCTCTATTTATTTCTTCTATTTTCTTCTCAAACTCCAATTAGCTATGTTTCTATGCCTGTTAACACATCTTTTATTTCCAGTAATGGCTTTTTTTAAAAAATCTTTCTACTAGTGTGTTGTGATTGCTCTAGGCTGGCTCTGGATGAAATTTCTGTCTCCTAAATTAATAACTCTTTTTGTATAACTGTGTATAATTCTAGGTTTTATAATCTATTTAAAAATATGAATCTGTTCTTTCACTTTTCCCAATTTCTGTTACATACCTTTTTTTTTAGAAGGTGTTCTCTAATTTTAATTTTGGAAGGATTCTAAACATAATTTTGTAAAGATTATTTGAAATGTGTTCTATTTTCATTTTGCCAGGATTACATTCATCTTTTTGGGGGCTGTTTTTAGTGTTGTTGTTTTTTTCTTCATGCTTTTTGGAAATTCGTTTAGCAGTCTTTTTTTTTTTTGGCTTTGTTAATTCTCACTGGAAGATATTCTTCCATTGATATTTTTAGAGAAAATGGAAAGGAGGGAGAGAGAGAGAAAAGCATCAATATAAGAGAGACACATTGATTGCCTCCCACGTGTGCCCCAACTGGGGCCAGGGGTCAAATCTGCAACCCAGTACATGCCCCTGACTGGAAATTGAACCTGTGACCCTTCTGTGCACAGACCAACACTCTAACTACACCGGCTAGGGCTACCAGTCTTCTTTTAAATTGGAGTTTACATTTCATTCTCAGTTCTCTGAGTGCCTGTCTTTCCAGCAGTTCAATGGAGTCTCTACTGACTTCACCCCACACCCCTGAACTCAGGGGCCTCCAGTCTAGGCCCAGTTCTTACACTTGAAGTTCAGCACTTTCATATGGTTCCGATGTCAGGGATCGTGTGGATGGCACCAGATGGTGGTTTGGCCCAAGACCAGTCTGCACTATTATAATCTGCTTCTTCTCCCTTTCCCAAGAGGATAGCCCCAAGCATCCTCACAGACTCCATCCTGGTTTTGCAGCTTACAGGTAGTGAGACACACTTTCACTCATGTAGGCATTTAAATCCCTGCTATTCTGCGGTGTATCAGCTCCCAGCTGCCTCTACCTGCTCCTGAACTGTCAGGCTGGCCTACACTTTGTGATTTGGTCCCTCAGGGATCTTTATCTTGCTTCCAAGCTTTGTCTGAGCATTTTGAATTTTAACACTGGTGCCTATGCTCACATCTGCCATTGCATATCATTTTATGGAAGAGGAAGTTGAGGCTCAGAAAGCAGAAGTGAGATACTTAGAACCTTACAACTAGTAAGTGATAGAGCCAGCTCTGGAGAAAGGAGAATTGGGAAAGGTGTCTGTGGAAGTGCTAGGAATTTGATGATAAGCATTTAGAGAGAAAGAAAAATCATTTATCGTGTGTCACAAAAATTAACTATAGATCTGCTAAGCAAAAGTTAATAGGAATTACTAGTCTCTGAGCCCATCAGTAATTTTCTAAATATGAAATATGTCCTTACATTAAGTTAAAATTGTTATTACAAAGTGCCTTCCCAGTGCAGACTTACATTCACCTTGGCCAAAATAGCTTTCACATTTTGGTCAATGCGTCATATTTGGTGTAGCAAAAGGCCAAGTGTAACCCTTATCCTGCCTTCTAAAAGGGAACAGGAAGGTTACAGTTGGCTCTTTGCTACACCAAATATGACGTACCAACCAAAATGTGAAAGATATTTTGGCCAACAAAGACAGAACTTCAGCATCATAAATAATTATTTTTAAAATTGATTTTAGAAGTACACAAACCATAGATGCATTGTGTGATTCTTATTTATTTTATTAATTTACAAAGCACTTCAAGTATGGTGCTTATGCACCAGATACTTTTCCAAGTGCTTTACATATTTAACTCATTTAATGCTAGCAAACCATGTGCAATAGGTTCTGTTGCTATCCTCATTTTGAAGGTAAGCAAACTAAGGCACAGAGAACTTTAGGAATTTGCCCAAGGTCACTCACAGAAAATAAGAGTTAAAGCTGTGATTCTGACCCCGGCTGTCTAGCCCCGGAGTGCCAGCTCCTCCTACTATGCTGTGCTGTACAACCACATCTTAGAATTCTTTTCTTAACCTCTCTCTTTGTAACAACTGAGTTGACATAATATATTGGTCAGGAATATATTTTATGTCATGAACCTCTTAACAAACTAGCTTTATACTTCACCACTGATAGCTTGTTTTCCTTCTTGGGCTTCTCCCTCCTTATTGTTCACGTTCATGATATTGTGTAAAAGTTACTTTGCTAACATAATTCTTTTGGAAGATGCTACATGCTCATGTAATATTTCATCGGGGATTAATGGAATGTACTTACCATAGGGCCACACTTTGCTGAGAGCTGCAGGAGCACAGAGGTTGTGATATGCTCTAACCTGTAGCTCCTTCAGCCTTCCTTACCTTCGTGCCTAATGCCATCCATTCTTAGTTTCTCATAGTGTGCATGCATAACTGTGTCATTTTCTGTGTGTCTCATTTAAACCCACCTCCTCGTGCTTTACTGTTAAGGGTTGTAAGCAATAGCTGGATACCATCTACACTAATAAAAGAGAAACATGCAAATTGGTATTACGCCGCTACACCCATCAGCCAATCGGATGAGTATACAAATTAACCCAACAAAGATGGTGGTTAATTTGCATATGAAGGCGCCCAGTGAAGACTGAAGACAACGTAGAAGGAAGCCAAGCACTGCAGAAGGGAGTGAAGCTGCAGAGAAGCAAGCAGGGTGACAGAGGCTGGAGCGAAGTCCGCCTAGACAGGTTTTGCTCCCTTCTCTGCTTTGCCCCATCCGCAGGAAGCCCTATTCTTGCAGGAATCTTCCTGCAATGGGCCTCTATTGTTTCCTATAACAAGCTAGTTCAGTTTCCCCCCCCCGGGGGTCAGTGATGGCTGATTTCTAGGTTCCTGAACTAATGGAATCCTTATTTCTCTTCTCTGATCCCCCAACCACACAGTGGCAGAACCTAAGAAGCACTCCTAAATGTCAGGGGAGGAGCGATTACAGAAATGGGGCAGGATGGGATGGCACTCAAATGTGCTATGGTGTTAATGAGAAAGGACAATGGAGGTCAACCAGAGGTCGGGCCCAATGAGGCAGAGTAATTAAGAACATGGGTTCAGTATTCAAATCCTTTCTCTGCCTCTTACTGTCTGTGTGTCTTTGGGCAAGTTACTTAGCCTCTCTGTGTCTCAATTTAATCATCTGTAAAATAGGGATAATGATAGTATCTGCTTTTATAGGGTTCTTATGATGTTTAAATGAGTTAGTATCCTGTTAGAATGGTGCCGTTAGAACGGTGCCTAGCATATTATCAACCCTCAATGATAATTGGCTGTTAATAATTATTATCATTCCAGGCCCCCCAAAAACAGAGGCGGAGACTAGTTAGCAAACACAGAAGAACAGATTCAAGATAGCCAGAAGTTAGTGGTCACAAGTCCACTAACTTCTTAGTAGAATCACATTCTTTCCCACTTCTGTGACCTTTCTGCCTATATCAGGGGTCAGCAAACTACACTCTGTAGATCAGATCCACATCATCACCTGTTTCTGAACATAATGAAAATGAGATGAATCAATGGAAAGACGGATCAGTCTCTCCATTAGCCTTTTAACCCACTATCTCCTGACTCAAGGACTATAATCAATGCCCACGTCTATAGTTTGTGGCTTTGCCATGGAGAACTTTATTTGATCAAGATGCTCCATCCTTCAGATTCCACAAGCAAAACCTTGAGCAAATGTTCTTTATCTGAATGGCAGCTTCAAAAGCTTGCTGTGGGTGGTCCTTCCCAACTCTGTGTTTCTCAAGTATTATTAGAAGAAACCAGACTAAGGCCTCACCTTCAAGGTGAGAAAGAGGGAAATAAAGCTGTCAGTGGAAACAGGATAAAGGATTTTTTTCCTTCAGACTCCCTCCTGAAGACCCTGCTCTGCTCAGCAGCGTGTCACCTAATGGTGTAAACCTCTCTGAAAAACACCCCCACAAAAAACAAAAAGCCCCAATTTATAGCCCTTGCTGATGTCTGTGCTGTAAATCATCCCATTGTGGCTGATTGCAGGTGCATCATCACAGGCTCATTGGTACCAGCGTGCTCTGTGGTTTTTGTTTTGCTTGTTTATTTGTTTTCTTGTCGTCTAGGGCACTGTTTCAGCCCAACCCAGCATGTGCTTTTAGAAATGGGCGCATTAGAGATGAATTAAGTCATTAGAGATGAATCTTCCCTCTTGTTTACATTTAACTTGAACCACTAGGTGGCACTTTAAGGACACTACAGGAAATTGGCTCAACTGGATTTATTTTTTTACTTTTTATTGAAGTATAATTTGCATATTGAAAAGTACACATTGAATGTGCAACTCAATAAATTTTCACAAGCAGAATACATGTGTGTAATCAACACTGAAGTCAAGAAACATTAGTAGCACCCAAGAAAGCTCCTCTTATACTATTTTCATTTCTATCCCTTATTCTTAGGGTTACCACTATTCTGACTTCTAACAACATAGATTAGTTTCATTTGTTTTCTACCTTAAGTAAGTGGGACCATGCAGTATATACTCTTATGTCTGTTTTCTTTTTCCTGAAATGCTGTTTGTGTGATTCATCTATAGTGTGTGTAATTGTAGATCACTGCTGTATAGTATTCCATTGTGTGCAAATATATCACTTTTTTTCTACTTTTGGTGAACAATTTGAGTAGTTTCCATATTTTGGCAATTATAAATAATGCTGCTACGCACCTTCATGTACAAGTTTTCCTCTCTTTTGGATATATATCTAGGAGTATAATTTTTGGGTCATAGGGTATCTATTCAGCTTTAGTGGATACTGCCAGACAGTTGTATAAAGTGTTTGTAGTGATTTATACTCCATCAACAGTGTTCCCATTTCAGTTACACATCCTCATCAATACTGAATTTATTTTATGTTAGCTGGGTCCTAACTCTCACATAATTTTACAGGTCCCTCTCTAGTCAGCTATTTCCAATTGGATTTTTAAAAAGCCACCTTCTTCTGATGGAAATAGCTTATTCAGAAAGGGCTGTGTCAACCCAAAAGGGAACATTTATCATAGTCTAATAAGCTATCAGTGGTTAGAAAATATATTATTCAAATATTTCATCACTAATCTAGAGCAATGAAACCTGGAAGGGAGTTCATAATTGTAAGTGTGGTAAAATATTGGGTGAGGCTAGGACTCTGAGGCACTTTGAAATTTTTATATAGTTTAGGTATTGTTGCAAGGTCTATATATGTCTAGCATCTGGGACCAGAAAAAAGGATTTCTAAAGGCCTCATAACCAAATGCCTTTGAATTGTGATGATGGTAGGTGCTGGTTTTAGCAAGGGTTTGCTTGGTGTGGTAAGAGGCATGCAGATGGCATCTTTCTTCAGCCTTATCCAATGGGGAACGCGAGTCTCAAATAATCCTGCCACAGATAACGTACTCAAAGCTATTTTATAATGCCATCTGCAGAGCCAACAACATGGACCTGCTATTTGCTGGTATTCAGCTTAGGGACCAGGAAAACAATAATGAAACAAGACATAGATCCTACCCTCTAGGTGCTTATACTTCAGCTCTCTTTCTGTCTCTTACAGTTGACTTTGGTCATGGGTTTGGTAGTTGTTCTTACCGAGAATTCAGTCCTAAGGATTCCCTATTGAGACTGATTGGGGAATGATGGGTTTTGCTGTGGGCAGTGTGATACTGGCCATTGATAGTGCATCTTCTATGCCTGTGCTTGACCACATGGCTTTCTAGTGTGCCCTTACCTAGCAGAGATGTAGGTTAGGTGAGAGTTAGAATACTAATAAGGTGCTGGAGATCCCCTAGAGGCTGTAGCAGGATTGTCTGCTCATCTGCCTAGAATTTAGTCACTGCCTTTGTGATTCCTGGCCTTAGGATCTGCTTGGATTCTTGGGTGATAAATGGAATTTGAGTTTCTTTTTCTAATGTGTCAGTAGCATGAATATTATGAATTTTAAAAAATTCATCAATTATATACACCTTAACAATTAGTTTTTTTAAATGAGATTTGACTCTTAGTTGCAGATTTGACTTTTAAGTCTTATTGCTGAAGAGTTTTCTTAGCTTCCATTATTTATTTACTTATAGAACCATATTGCACACACCCTCTATCCCCTCCATGGCAAATAGGCAATAAAATAATTGAGAATTCTATTTAGTTTTTGCTGGAGCACTTGTGGCCCTTTCCAGACTAGGATCTTGGATACTTGGTTTTCTCATCTCTTAAATGAAGAGTTTGGACCGTCAGTGGTCCCCAGTTGGTCTGGGCTGGCTTCATAAAAATCACCCAGGGAGCTTGTTAAAATAGAAGTTTCTAATGCTCCACCCTTAGGAGATTATAATTAGGGAAGTCTGGGATAGTATCTAAAAGTCTATAATTTATAAAAATTTTCTAGAAAATTCTCCCGTGCAGCTGTATTTGGGATCCACTGGGCTAAATGGTCTAGAACAAACAGAATTGAATTGGGAAGAAACTTCTGTGGTTGTTTGAAGATTAAGGTAAAAAATATGCCCGGAGCGGGTTCCATCTGGGCGAGCTAATGCAATTGTGATGCAGAGGGAAATTGGAGCCAGATGATGGGAGGTCTTTAATTGGCTGAGGGACTGTGTTGTGTGCCATAGGCCTTAGGGACCCATTGAGGGTCTTTGAGAAAATGTGTTTTGATGAGAGGGTGCTTTACAAAGTAGATCCTCAGTGGTGTGCAGGGTGGATTGGACTAGGGGGGGTTGGCTGAAGGAAGGAAAAAGACCCACTGACATTTTTGCAGTGGCCCAGGCAGGAAGTGTGTGGAGCACCTGGACTTAGATGCGCGAGGTGGGACCTTTGTAAAACTGGCCTGCCTGGGTGGAACTTGATCTGAGATGTGTTGTTTTTAAGCTACTAAAAAAACCCATAATTTATCAGTGTTGTGCTCATATGCTTTAACTATTATAATGAATATTTTTTATTGTTTGTGTCCAGAAGGTTTTAAAAGAGCCCAGTAAATAAATTCATGCAGAGTAGTTGGCAGCAGGAGCAACAGCTGCTACTGCCGAGAAGGGAGGGAGGGATGGGAGGAGGGAAGGGAGCCAATTTTTGCCAGGCACCAACCCCATCGTCACCCTGCCTCATGCTCTTGGCCAAGGTGAGAGTGGGAGGTATATACAGCAGGAGCACCTGGAGCTGGATCTGCCAACCACTGTAGAGAATGCTCCTCTCGAAGGATTGGGTGTGGAACATGTCATTTGACATTCAAATAAAATGGAATATTTTTCCTTTGTTCCTCTAAAACCCAGCCTGTGGTTCAGTGTTTCTCAAAATGTGTTCCACTGAACATTATTCTGCTGGATGTTAATAGAAGGTACATGAGAATAAGGAGTGGATTCTAGATAAATTTGGGAACTGCTGGGTTAAGCAAAGTCAGTGGCTTCTTTTACCTCACAGAATTTCAGAGCTGGTGATGTGCTATGTGCTTTATGAATTTCTAAGAGAGAGATAGACTGTGTGGTGTTTCTTAAGCTGATTTGTAATACTTTTTCCCTCTAGGCCAGGGCCTGGCAAACTATGAACCACATGCCAATCTATCCCCATTACCTGTGTTTGTAAATAAAGTTTATTGGAGCACAGCCCCACCCATTCATTGTATTGCCTATGCTGCTTAGCACTCAAGGGCAGGATTGCAAAATTGCAATGGAGACCTGGAGACCTAGAGATTGAGTGGCCTGGACAACTGAAAATATTTAATATCTGTCTCTTTATAGAAAAAGTTTGCCAGTCCCTGCTCTAGGCAATTTATGGAACTGGTGTTGGCCTAGCACTGCTTTGTGATGAATTTGCTTAATGTTCCTCAGTTACTATGCTGCCACGTTGCTTCCCTATTGCTTTAAATTATTTTCTCTCTCAACCATTTACCATTGTCTAAGATAAGTACCTGGATTCTTCATGTCATTGTTCTTTCACTTAACCACATTCCATCAATCACCAAGGATGTATATGGTCTCCAATCTAAATAGTTCTCAAATCTGCCTATCTCCACTCCCACCAGACTGGTTTAAAGGACCGTTATCTCTTACCTTGTTTTCTTCTTTTGCCTTCTAATTGAGTTCCCTTCCCCTAGTATGGGTTGCTTCTAATCCATTTGCCTGCAGTCCTCAGAATAAGTTCAAATCCTGAATAGGGATGTGTTATTCAAAGTCTAGTTAGGAAAACAGAATCAATTCTAGGTATTTCATACTGGAAGAGGTTTCATTCAAGGAATGTGGTACTTAAAAAGATGTTCTAGGAGAACATATTTGCCAATATTATCACCGATAAGGGTTTAATCTCCAACATTTATAGGGAACTCATACAACCGAACAAAAGGAAGATAAACAATCCAATAAAAAAAATGGGCAAAGGACCTAAATAGACACTTTTCAAAAGAGGGCATTCAGAAAGCTAAGAAACATATGAAAACCTGCTCAAAGTCATTAATCATCTGAGAGATGCAAATCAAAACAACAATGAGGTATCATCTCACACCTGTCAGAATGGATATCATCAGCAAATCAACAAATGACAAGTGTTGGAGAGGATGTGGAGAAAAAGGAACCCTTCTGCACTGCTGGTGGGAATGCAGACTGGTGCAGCCACTATGGAAGACAGTATGGAGTTTCCTCAAAACATTAAAAATGGAACTGCCATTTGACCCAGTGATCCCACTTGTGGGAATATATCCCAAGAAACCAGAAACACCAATCAGAAAGGATATATGCACCCCTCTGTTCATAGCAGCACAATTTACCATAGCTAAGATTTGGAATCAGCCTAAGTGCCCATCAGCAGATGAATGGATGAGAAAACGGTGGTACATCTACACAATGGAATACTATGCTGCTGTAAAAAAGAAGGAATTCTTACCATTTGCAGCAACATGGATGGAACTGGAGAGCATTATGCTAAGTGAAATAAGCCAGTCAATGAAATAAAAATACCACATGATCTCACTTATTTATGGATAATAAAGACCATTATAAACTGATGAACATAAACAGATACAGAGGCAGAACAGAATTAAACAGACTGTCAAACTACAGCTGAAAGGCTCGGGAGGGTTGCTGGGGGAGTTAAGAGATCAACTGAAGGACTTGTATGCATGCATATAAGCATAACCAGTGGACACAAGACACTGGTGGGGAGGGGAGGAGGGGGAAGGTCAAGGGGAAAAATGGAGACTTATTTAATACTCTTTGTAATACTCTAAGCAATAAAACAAAATTTAAAAAAAAAGATGTTCTAGAGGAACAAAGATGAGGGGGCAGGACACCACTATGGTATTTGTTACAATTTTCTGAAAGTTAAGATATTGTAAGAACTGAAGGAAACATCTGAAGTTGCTCAGACTGCCTGCAGCACCTAAATAATGATTTGCAAGGAAATGCCCGAGTCCAGTATAAGACCTTTGTTCTGCTTACTGCTGCCAGAGGAGCAATAACATAGTTTTTCTTTTACCTTCTTAGTTTCATGTGCATGAGTCTCAGTGGTAACAAGGACCTCTGTTTAAAGGAGATCGTATAAATGTAGTTGTCAGGCTTCTACTCCCTGTAGAGTAGGGAAGAGCATAGAAGCAGGGAATGGTGATGAGTGGCTCATAGACAATTCAGGGCAATGATCTGTAAGACCATGTATGATCCACTCCACTGCCATTGTTCAGCTTCAGTTCTCCCATTCTTCTCCACCGCTCATCCTTAATCCACCCTACTAGGCCTCAACTTGTAGACATAGTAGAGTATTTTTTTTGGAGTCCTAAAACAGTTAACATTTATAATCTCACTAGGGGCCTGGTGCACAAAAATTTGTGCACCCTGGGTGGTTCCTCAGCCCAGCCTGTGCCCTCTTGCAGTCTGGGACCCCTCTGGTGATGTCCACCTGCTGGCATGCCTGGCCAGCCTGGGTGAGGGGGTGGTGGCTGTTTGCAGGCTGGCCAAGCCACCCCTCCCCCAGTGGGAACCCTCACCCCATGGGGGTGTGGCCAGCCTGGATGAGGGGCTAAGGGCTGTTTTCAGGCTGGCCACTACCCTTCAGGGTCCCTACTGTGGTTCCTGGCCAGCCTGAGTGAGTGGCTGATGGCTGTTTGCAGCGAGGCTGGCTGGAATTTATTTAACTTCTAAAACTGAAACTTTGTTGCTTTAACCAGAGCCCTGATTTGGTTGCCCCTGACAACCCAAGCTCCCAACGCTTCCTTGAGCCCAAGGCTGGAAGCAGGTCTCTGGTGTTTATTTATCTTCTATAATTGAAACTTTGTTGTGGAAACTTTGTTGCCACAGCTGGCCTAGGCAGACAGGAACCTTAGCTTCCTGCATCGCCAGGGCAAGCCTCCTGCTTGTTCCAGCTGCATGGCTGCTGGCCGCCATCTTGGCTGGATTAATTTGCAGACAGTCGCTCTGATTGGCTGGTGGGCGTGGCGTGGCTGGTGGGCATGGCTTAGGTGTCTCAGAGTGATGGTTAATTTGCATATTACTCTTTTATTAGATTAGATAGTTTCTATGTGTTAGAGATTTGGGAGCAACTAATCTGAGTGGTTCTAACTCAGGCTCTGTCATCATGCTGCAGGCACGATGTCAGTTAGGGCTGTAATCATCTGAAGGCTCAACTAAGGCTGGAGGATTCTCCTGTAAGTGTTTTAACACCCCTTGTTTGGGAGCACTAAGCATTTTTAAATACCCCTTGTTTGGGGTCCAGAATCTGAAATGAGGATTCTTGGAAAGTGACACATCAGATGTATGGAATAAAAACCTGATAGTTGAATAACTAAATGAACCCCTCTTCTGATAGAGAAATAAAATGCTTAGCCTCCCTGGGCCATGTCTGTTTCTGGAGAGCCAACTGAGCAGGAGCCATGTTGTCCCATCAACCATAGCACTGGGAAAAGCCCAGAACAAGTTTCCACATCCTGAGGCAGCACCTCGACATCCATGTGACCTTTTCAGGCTTTTTATTACAAAACTAGAATGAAATATATTTCTCCTTTGTGGGTAGGGGAATATTAATATTAAAATATGAGAGATCTATTTTTAATTGGAACTTAGCTCAAATTTCAATGAGCTCTTGACTAAAAGTACATTTTTTCTGGGTTGCCACATCCTGGCTGGGTGCATACTGTTACATAGGAGTCATGAGGGTAGCACTGCCATTTGCAATATTAATTGTAATCTGAACATTTGTTTCTTTCACAAGATTCAAGCATTGGATTTCAGTTCAGACAACTTATACTTTTGGACAAGGGCATATTATCCATATTGATAGCAGAGTTGTTCCCTCCTTTCTTTAATGCATGGAAGAAAAAGGGAGCCACTGAGACCTCCTGCTTTCATGGGATATCACTTCCTCAAAATTATTAAGTTAGAAAAGTCTGAAGAAAAGCAAAGAAATCTCCCTGGTTTGTTCTGCTTTCCAGCTGCTAAGTCTAATGTAAACCTCATACTACTTTTTGAAAGAAAATGAAGTAGTTTATTGGGAAGAAAGGCTTTTGCATGTCTAAATCTCATCTTTAGTTTTTCCCCCCACAAGGCTGGTTTACTTTGCCCGTGTCTTTTCCTGGGATAATTTCTGGCTCTGGCGAGGCTCTGCCTTTCCAGGACCTTCCTGCTTCCTCATGAGGTTCACTCTTTTGCATGTTCAACAGATGAACCCGTTTAGAATCAGTTATGGAGCAGTAGAAAAGGGTGGGGAGGTCTTGAGTTTCTTTGTAAGGAGATTGATGGTTCCATCCAGCCTGCCATAATGCTGAGGAGTTGTTACTAGTTATACGCTAGAAAACCCAGGCCTCTGGATGCCATTTCAGGAAGGTACATATATGTAAATCAAAAAAGAAATTCAGACATATCTCACAACTGCTTTCTTATCCTTTCCAACCTCCAACCCATTGTTGTTTGTGTTTTTAGAGATGATTAAAAGAAAATGAAGGCAATGACAAGCACAGCTACTACTTTTGCTGTGCTCAGAAACATCATTAAAAAAAGAGGATCCAATTTATCATTTCCTTTAATATTTTCACAAGAAGAAGACTTCATTCATCCCTCCAGGAAAGGGAGCCTTAGGGAAAATGCTTCTCTCTGTCTGCCTGATGGTAAAAGGGAGCTGACCAATTGAAAGGCAGTCATTGACTGACTGCTCTGTCTCTCCTTTTCTTTCTGCCTGGCTGATGGAATGTGCAGTGTACCTAAGTCCCCTGCAGGGGGCTACACACATAGGCTTGGGGCCAGAACGTATGTGTTCCAAGCAATAGATTTTATGTAGAAGGCAACCAAGGACCTTGGGCCCAATTTGTAATTCTTTAGTAGAGTTCATGGGAAGCCCTTCATTTGGGGGGTTTATTGGGCCCTCAGTTAGTCCTTAATAAAACGGACAGGAGGCTGGCAGATCTTCAAGTAAGATGCCATTTGTCAGAATTCCCAGGAAGGTGGGTGAGTGCCTGCATCCCCCAGACTCCTGACAGTGAAGGCTCCTACCTGGCTTGCTTGGGTGTGTCCCACATGCTTCAAACTCAGTAGGCCTCAAAGTGAGCTCCCCCCTCATACCTGCATATCCTGTGGTTTCCTCTTGGTGATTGGCCTCAGTGTTCTTGTGGTATCCCAGGCTGATATTCTGGGTACTGGAGCATAGGAGGCCCTTTGAGCCTCCTTTCTCACCATCTCCATGTAGTGCCCCTCTGGTTGACTGCACCCTACTTATCACTCATATCTTAGCTGGGATATCACCTTCACCTGAATCTTTGCTGACCCAGAAGGCCGAGTGCTTCTGGAGCCCTCACACTTCCCTACCACCATCCTAATTCCACTGAAGCGTGTTTGACTCATCATTTCTCTGCCTTTCTCACTAGATTTCAAACTCCTTGTAAGAAAGGTCTGGGGCTTGCTCATTTTTTAATACCAGTGTCAGCATAGGGCCTGCCTGTAGTAGCTGTTCAATAGATATTTCTTGGCCCAGGAAATATAAAGCATAGTGGTTACAACAAGTCCAGCATTAGGAACTGAGGCCTGGGTTCAGACCCTTCCATTTGTGTGATTTTGAGTGCGTCCCTTCTCAATCCTGAATTTTTTCACTAATAAGATGGGGATAATAACTATTTCCTAGGATGTGTGATGAAATAACATCCAGGCAAAGCACCTAGAATAATGTGTAACTCATAGTAAGTGTTCTGTGTTTTGCAGTATCTAAAAATAATAATAAGTCATAATAATACAGTTAGTCTTAATGGAAAGGAGAAGACTATAAGAAAAAGTTGGAACTAGAAATCAGGCATGTTGAGTACTTACAAAATGGGCTTGGAACAGGTGAGAGTTGGTTTTGAACCAAGGTTTCTAGATAGGGCAGTGAAAATGTAGGAGCAGATGGGATTACTCTGGGAAGAATGAAGAGGGAGGGGAAAATTGGGCAGGTAACTGATGACAGAACCTTGAGAAATCTTATGTCTGAGGGATAATAAGAGAAGTCAACAGGAAAGAAAGATGATTTTAGTAGGAGATCACAGTTCATCAGGTGCCAGGGACTGGTCTAGAGAAGACTAGAAGGGGCCACTAGAATAAGCTAAATGGGAGAGCAGTAGTGTCCTTGGGTATAAGCCTTTTCAGTAAAGTCAGGAAGAAAGAAGCCACATTCAGAAGAGGCTAAGTTAGGGATGAAGGGGGAACATTGAGGCTGGCTCTTATGCTGTAATTTGTTCTTGTGTAACACAAATTAGTTTGTGGGTAA
>PVJC01040280.1:0-15882 GCA_004026665.1 Murina feae
CAGTCCCCAGAATTTTAAAGGACTTCGTGATGAACATAGCCTTCCCATAACTCCTCAGCAGTCATATTACTCAGTCGAGGAGAAGGCAGTGAATTGCTTTTGTCATTTATTCATTTATTTTGCAAACTAGGGCCCAGTGCACGAATTCGTGCATCTTGAAAGGAACTGTGGGCTGCGAGGCTGTGGTGGGCACAGGGGTAGGTCTCAGTCCATTCTCTGATCTGCACCTGGCCCCTCCCACCACTGCCCCCCCCCCCGTTCCCTGTCTGCCAGCAGCCCCGCTCATGCCACTGCCACTCCCATACGCTGAAGGTGCCAGTCCCGCTGACAGCACCAAGCAACTTGGGACAGCACCAGCAGCGAGCGTAAGCAGAGCCTGAGCCTTTAGCAGGTGCCAGTGGAGGCTGCTGCCCTGATTGCCCCTTAGGAGCAAGGGGAAGTAGAGAAGCCCTGAGGAGCAATCAGGGATAGCAGCTGCCACTTGCACCCACTGATGGCACCGAGCAATTGGGACCAGTGCACAGGAGCAAAGAATTTTCAGTAACCACCAGAGACTCACCCTCATGACAGCGACTGGCATCCTGCCTTGGTCTGGCACCCCTGCTCACCTGCTTCATCATCCTGCTACAGCTGATGCTTGCCATGTTCCATGCTCTGCCACCTGCTGCCAACACTCACCATATTCCACACATGCCCCCTGGTGATCAGTGCACATCATAGCAACCGGTTGTTCAGTTGTTTCAGTTGTTCCACCAACTTGTTCAGTTTGGTCTATTTGCATATCAGCCTTTTATTATATAGTATTCTTATTGAGCATCTACCCGTGCCCACATGTTTAAGTGTCTCTGCACTGGGGATGACATTAGCCTGGTGGTCTCACTTGGTTACTGTGACACCCCCTTTCATTCTTTGTACATCAGTGCTAAGTATCTCTAACTTCCAGAATTGTTGTGGTGACCAAAAATACGTAGAGTTTGAAAGCTCTGACATGCTCTATACATGTGGAATGCTTGCTCTATGTTCTGAAATCTAAGCATTATTGTCAATGCTGATTTACAGCTCCTTCAGGAAGCTGGGAGAATATAATGGTTGGTTAAAATGTCTTTGGCAAATTGGACCTACCATGAGGATTCCATATATGAGTGAGCATAGAGCGACATGTAAATTGGAAATTGTCACTCAATTACATGAAATGAAAATTTTTCATAGGCTTTCTTGTGTCTTGTAGGAATTCTTTCAAAGGCAGAGTAATACAATGGGAATATATTTCTTGCCACTGTAAAAGAAGGTAGAATGTGATGAGCATAAAAATAGACTTTTAAAGCATCCACTATGTGTCATGCACTATGCTCAGAACTCTGTCAGATTTTCTCAGTTAAATTTCACACTATCCTATAAGTCTTCTTCATTTTGTAACTGAGGAAGCTGAGGTTCAGAGAAGCTACATAACTAGCCCCAAATCTTAGCACTTGTTGATGAAAAAATGTCTAACAGAAATCTGGTTTTCTTAATAAATGTTTGTTGGGAAGCCTTTGTAAAAGGTACATCATCTGAAGTCAGTATCTTAGAGCCAGGGGAACTTAGACATGGAAAGTGGGGGTTGGGGGAAAGGCACTGGGAGCCACATGAACAGCAGGAAGGAAGATACTGAACTGAAAAGTAGGATGCATGAATGGGAAACAGAAAGCAACACTGACTGAGAAATATGCTGCTTGAAAAATAGTTTAGGGACAGACTGTGAAGGCTTTGACTGGCAAAGTCAAGAGTCTAAGCTTATTTTATAGGCAATGGAGAGAAACAGAAAGTTAAAGCTGTGAAATGACATCATCAAAATGCTACTTAAAGTGGCCACTGTGCCTGCCACGTGCAGAGCAGACAGAGGAAAGTGATCCTGGGGTCAGAGAGACAGAGTGGAAGACCAGCTCATCACTTCAGTGAGACAGACCTCACATCTGCCCATGGAACATGTAGAGGAAATTTGACTGTTGATGCCAAGGAGACATTTTTCTGATGAGTTATTTAAGACGTTCTAGTTTTGTTTGTTGGCTGTGTTTTAGAAGTTTAACTCTCTGGTTGAAAGTCTAACAGGCCACCCTCCCTGCAGCTTCTTGAGATTTTCTCATCCAAAGATTCTCTTTTCCTGCCAGGAATGTGCATGATTTAAGCCAGCTAGTGCTGGCAAGGTGCCCTTATTCCTCCTGGAGGCCTATCCCAACTTCAGCTCCCACCGGAGACCCAGCCCTCCCAAAGTTAGAAAAACTGCCAAGGCCTCCGTACCTCCCATCTGATCCCACTCCCTCCCAGTTCAGCAAGTTTGGCCTTCTGGCTGAAAACTGAATATTTTTGACTATAAAGAAAACATGCTCTGTTTCCCCTGATGGCATCTCAAGGGTGGAGGGAAATAGACTGGCCTTTGTGACTATGTCTATGGCTGAAGATTACGGGCAGTCCCTAAAGCTGGCAGTGGGGGTGGTGGCAGGAGGTAAGGTCTGGTCAGTTGACTTAGCATAAGGCCTGTATTGTCCTGGTGGCCTCTTGCAGAAACAAAACTCTGTAAGGAGCTGAGCTGCCTGCACAGGCTCAAAGCTGGCAAGCCTGATGACCTAGCACTTTCTCATCAGTGTCCCCAGTCAGCTAGTTTCTTCTGGAGCTGTGAACACAGCTACCATATAGGCATGCAGGGTGGTGTGTGCCTCTCATAAGATGTCTTGTGAACCAAAATGTAAAGCAGACACTCAGGGATGAAAAGCTAGACATGTAGGCAGCTGATTTGTAGACATAGGAACGTGGAAAAGCCTCCATGAGCTAGTGAGCATTCACGAAGTATCCCCTATGCGGCACACACAGTACAGGGCAGAGCTTGAGTTTGAACCCAAGACCACTTACCTCTACACTTCACATTCTCTCCAGCAATGCAGGGATTTTTGTTTTGGGGTTTGCTTTCTGTTTATCACTGAAGTCTTGTTTTCCGATGAAATCTTACATAGAACGCAAATATGCAACTTTATCTAAAACTATACATGGTACACTAGCATAATCTATCTGTGTAAAACTCATACCATATATTTAAAGATAATAAAACCAATGAGTTATTTCTAATTAACAGAAAATATTGAAATTAAAGGCACAGGCAACAGTTACAGCTTTTCTGTACACTTCAAAATATAATTCATTTTTTAATTTTGTTTTTATTACACAGATTTGAGTGAGATTCTTTTCTATACAGATCCATAATTGTAAAGGATTGGAAGTCCCTAAAACACTCATCTTGAAATCTCATTGTATTTATTCTTCAGTAAAATGAGTCCAAATAGTATGAGGCTGAATTGCTATTAATATGTAACTATAACTCCACCTTCCTTGTCATAAACTTAAATGTCCAAGTAAGATGAGCAGCTCTTAAAATCTACAGTCATCAGAGAAATTGCCTGTGTTGATATTGTTGTCATGACAGCATGTCTAACAGTTCAATTTTCCCTTCCTGATACACAAGCATGCATAGCCGTACTGCTAAGGGTTCCTATATATACGATTTTACATGGGAGCACCCAAGTGAACCTGGAGTTAACAAAAGAAAACAAGCAAGCAAACAAACAAAAGACTTCCCACATCAGTGCTACATTCCAAAAATGTTCACCAAAAAAACTACATTCCAGTAAAAAGTTTGAATCCTGGCTGTGTGTTCATACTTACAAGGCTGTGTGATCTTGAGAAATGTTCTTAACTTCTCTGAGACTTAGCAAAATGAAGATAACACAACTTTCTCTATAGTAGATTGAATGGTGGCCCTGCAGAAGTTATGTCCATGCCCCAGTCCCTAGAACCCGTGAAGGTGACCTTACTTAGAAAGAAAAAGGGGGAAGGGGGTACCTGTAATACTTTCAACAACAAAGATAAATTTTAAAAAGAAAAAGGGTCTTCCTAAGTATAAATAAGGATCTTGAGATGAGATCATCTGGGATTGTCCATGTGGACCCTAAATCCAATAGCAAGTGTCCTTATAAGAGATACCTAAAGAAGAAGATAGATATAGAGACAGAGGCAGAGATTAGAACAATGCAACCACAAGTCAAAGAATGCTGGCCACCACCAGCAGCTGGAGGAGGCATGGACACATTCTTCCTGAGGACCTGTGCTGAGAAGCATGTCCAACCAACACCTTGATTGCAGACTTCTGGCCCCTAGAACAGGGAGAGAATAAATTCCTGTTGCTTTGAGCCAGCAGGTATGTGGCTATTTGCTGTAGCAGCTGCAGGAAACTAGTATACACTTCTTCACAGTTTTGTGAGGATGCAATTAGTTGCCAGCACACACTAGGGTTAGTGATGTTCATTTCTCTACCTAGTTGTTTCCTGTGGAATGAGGTGAATACCACCCACCTGGAAGTGTAGTTGGCTATGAGAAGAGGAAGAATTAAAGTGAAGATAAGAAACTTCTGTGTCAGGGCCCTGTCTTGCATAATCCTCTTATACAGAATTCCTTGTGTCATTTGTTTTGGCAACAATTACAAAAGTAAGATATCTGTGTATTCTTTCTCCTGACTACTCCAATTCCTTTCAACACTTCTAGACATAGCTAGGAAGTCCTGGAGCCTGCTGATGGCTACATATCAAATATCATAGATTCTCCCACACGGAGGACCATGTCTCTCATGCTGGGTCTGTCTCCATAGGTGGACACTCCCAAGCCCAGAAAGCCATTCTTCCCTCTAAGGAGTCAACTCTCGTGCGAGTCAGCACTTACACAAAGCTAAATCCAACTTCCTGCGAGGTTCACCCATTGGCCCCAGTTTTTCTTCTGAAACAAGCCTGCTCTAATATCTACATTTAGCCTTTCAAACATTTGTTTGGAAATAGAAATCAGTGGAGCTTGAAGATTGCACTGAGCAAAATGTATCATGGTCTTGCAAGGCTCACTTCACTATGGGTTGGTGGACTCCCAATGCTGTAAGACTTCCTCACCTCGTCACTGTCTTTTTTAAATAAAAGAACTAGACCTTGACACAGAATGAACTCCAGGTAAGATTTAATCAATGCAGAATAAGGCAGGCTTATCAATTCCTTTGATCTGGAACTTCAACTCCTAGTGAAATTGCCTATTTTGTATCTTTCTAAACAGTTGTTTTGTTGCTGGCCTGGCTTATGCCAGGAAAGGCAGTTATGGGGTTAAGAAGGGAAAACAGATAGAAGCCCTCAGGGTTCAGGTGCTGTGCCAGGGTGTTTTACCTACAGATGATGGAAAGCATCATCTCATCTGTTACTAGACAAGGACTCAGGTCTCCGAAAAGCTTTGTTTCCAATTGCATTTTAAACCAATACATAGGATTTTCCTTATGCTCTACCTGTGTCCCATGTTGCCATGTCCCTGAAAGGTCCCTGCTAGGAAGAGGCTGAATCACTATTTGTCCTTTTCCTCCATCCAAAGAGATTTCCATTTCTTATTTTTAAGCATAGCTATATATATTCATCATTCATTCATTCATTCATTCACTCATTCATTCATGTTATCTTTTAATGAAATGAAAACTTGAGACAGCGAGGAGTCTTGCATTCATTCCTGTTTGATCCCATGATGTGGATTTCACCTTGGCTGTGCCTCTAAAGGCCGTTTTGCGTTTTGATTCTGTCATTTACCCTATTATCTCTCACTCTCAGAATTGTTTGACCTTCAGATTTTCCCATAAGCTTTTCATATTTTTCCCAAGACAGAAGAAGGAGCCTGGCACATATTAAGCAATTTTGAAAGAAATATATGTGGGGAAGGACTTTGGAATCCCACTGGACATGGAATCATGTGAATTGAATCAAGTTACCAAGATTCCAAGGGGCAGAGGGATCCCAGAGAAGTGAATCACCCTTGGGAAAGCTGACTTCAAGCAGAACTGCAGAGGCAAGATGATTGGTACCCCCTGCTAGGAGACTATTAAAATGCTCAGGCCATGGGGGAGTGAAGAGGGAGGATCATCAATCCAGAGGCAGAGTGAAGGGAGGATGAAAAATGTGCTGATTTTAATAGCAATCTAGAAACAACCCAAATGCGTATTGACAGAAACATGGGTAAATAATTGGTGGTATATTTAGACAACAGAATAGTGCAGCAGTGGAAATGATTGGATGAGGTTTCACAGGACAAGGATCTTAGTAACACAGCCTTCAGTGAAGAGCACATATAGAATGACACCTTTCAATACACTGCAGTAACAACAGAAACCAAGATTACATCTCATTTAGGTATATGTGTGTGTGTGTGTGTGTGTGTGTGTGTGTGTGTGTGTGTGTGTGTTAAAACTATGTTCAAAAGAAAACCAAGAAAACGACAAATGCAAAATTTAGAACTCCTGTTAAAAAGGACATGGAAGTGAGCAAGTGAAAAGCACATAAACAAGTGAAAAAGTTCCAGCTCTGTCCAAGTCCGAGCTCTGGAGCTTCCCTGAGGGCTCATGGGTGTTCATTTTATGGATCCACTGTGATAGTGTGTAATGAACCAAGGGTTCTCATTGATCTAATTTTGTGCCCCGGAGATCCATCTGGTTTTTAGATGATAAGCTGTTGGTTATATGCATGTAAATTTGAAGGCAAGGGTGAGTACTGGAGAGAAATTTTGAAGTTACTGGTATACAGATAATATTCAAAATCCTGAGTAGAGTCACAATGAAGGGGAAGAAGCCAAGGAGAGGGCCTGAGATTACCACAGTTTACAGACAGCCGAGGAAGCTGAATCAGCTGAGAAGGACTGGCTGTGGAAGTAATAGGAAAACCAGTGGAATGTGGAATCATGGAGCAGAAGAAAAGAAAGTTTCTGAAGAAAGGTCTCGGTTCTGCCAAGAAAGGTTAGGTCAAAGAAGTGATCGTTGCGTTTGACTAGCTTGAGGTTGCCAGGGACCTCGAACAAAAAGCTCCCCACCCTAACTGGTTTGGCTCAGTGGATAGAGCATCAGCCTGTGGACTCAAGGGTCCCAGGTTCGATTCCAGTCAAGGGCATGCACCTTGGTTGCAGGCACATCCCCAATAGGAGGTGTGCAGGAGGCAGCTGATTGATGTTTCTGTCTTGTAGATGTTTCTAACTCTCTATCCCTCTCCCTTACTCTCTGTAAAAATTCAGTAAAATATATTTTTAAAAAAGAGGTCCCTGTGGAGTGAGAGGAGATGAAATCTCTTTTTCTCTAGTACCACCACCCTGAGCAGATCCTTCTCATCTGTTTTTGAAGTGACACCCCTGTCCTAGCCTTATCCCCCACCAGCCTATCCTCACATCACACCACATTGGGCACAGGTCCAACTATGACTATTCCCTACTTACATCTGTTGATGCCACATCATCTTTATGACAAGGCCGTTCACAGTCAGGCCCTAAACAACCTTTCTTGCCCTGTTTCCCATGCCGAGGACTCTTATCACTCTAGATCAGCAATTTTTAACCAGTGTACTGAGGCACACCAGTGTGCTGCAAGAATTGTTAAAGCATGTAATACGTAATACCTGACTATTCAGTCAGGGACACTGACCTCGTGTCCCTTAGGTTGTTTTATATATATATATATATATATATATATATATAGTCTCGCTAACACAACAATAGTCATTTGGTGTGAATGCCTTGCTTGAACCAGACATATATAGGTCATATAATAGAGTTGCATCTGATTGGTTAATTATTGGTACCAGAAATTCTTATACACAAGTATAGGCACCTAATTTTTAAAAAGTCACTTTGGAGCCCTAACTGGTTTGGCTCACTGGATAGAGCATCGGCCTGTGGACTCGAGTGTCCCAGGTTCGATTCCGGTCAAGGGCATGTACCTCGGTTGCAGGCACATCCCCAATGGGAGGTTGTGCAGGAGGCAACTGATCGATGTTCCTCTCTCATCGATGTTTCTAACTCTCTATCCCTCTCCCTTCCTCTCTGTAAAAAATCAATAAAATATATTTTAAAAATAAATAAATAAAAATAAAAAGTCACTTTGGAGCAAAAGAGGGTAGGTAACCACCGTTTTTTTGTAAATCAATAAAAATTGTACCTTTTTTTTTGGGGGGGGGGTGTCAAGTAATTAATTTATGTGCCATGAGAGGAAAAATGTTGAAAATCACTGCTATACCAGTAGGTGAGTTCTTTTCTCTCACGTGCCTGCCTCCATCTGCGTGACCATTAGCTCCCTTTCACAGCCGGCAGTTTCTAAGACTGTTTATGGAACCCACTGGCCCTCCCCACCTTCTGCTCACCTGGCAGCACAGTGAAAGACCTGGGCACCTCACTTCTGAGTCTGGCTCTGTCACTAAGAAGCTTGGTGACTTGGAACAAAGCACTTCTCTGCTTTGGGTCCCAGTGGCCTACTCTCTTAAATGAGGGGGTTCAGCTGCATGGTTTTAAGGACCCTTCCACCTGGAATATTCTCCAACTCTAGAGAAAATGGTGCAGACTTCGAGTCCTACGTCCAAATTTTCAGAAAGAGAGGCCATTATCCTTTGATGACTTGAATTTCACCTGGTCTTTCGCTATTGGACAAGAAGGAGGAGGCACACAGTGAGTGCCTCTGTGTGGGGTCCACTTCGCCATATGGCTTTTCATACCTGGGATAAGATTGGGTCAGTGATGGGTCAGTTCTGTTTCCCTCTGACAGGTAAACTTGGCAAGCACATAAGAGAGGCTAATGGCCCCCTCACTGAGTCCAACATGGCCTGCTCCTGGTCTCAAATACTTCTTTGGATGGCCATGGCTTTGGGGACTGTAAGAGAATTTTATTTTAAAACATTGTAATGTGAGTGTAAACGTGTTCTTTATTTTGAAATGCCTAGTGACAACTGGTTTTATTTTTATACCCACCATTTCCTTGCAAAGAAATTAAACAAATAAACAGACACATCCCTCTCTCCCTGTCTCTTTTTTGGCTCGAGTCCACAGACAATGCAGTGCTTTCTGCACCATCTGCTGGCTCTGTAAAGGTAATTAAAAAATGCACACTATTCCCAGATGAGGTTGGTTTATAAAGGACAAATCACTCCAGGCAAACAGGAGAGGAACAAAATAAGACCACGGCAAGCATGCGAGGCAACTGACATCTTGACTTCACTGGAGAGTGTGGTTACAGCTGCATGTCAAATTGTAACTCCTGAACATGATTTCAAATGGATTTAACTAAGGAAATTGAATTTCACCCCTGCTGGGAGGCACTAAAGAAGGAGTAAGGACAATTTCAGGAAGTACTAGTATTTTTGCCTCTCGGATCTTATTTTCTCTCTTTTTATTTGCTGTACTTATTTTTTAAGGAGAAATAAAAACAGATAGCAACAGAAGTCCAAGCTACAATGTTGTGTGGGACACTGACCTTTGGCTTTGGAAGCAGGTAGGTTCTGTTGCTCCCTTTCTGACTTTCAATATGTCACTGAGACCCTCTCAGCCTCATTCCCACACCTGGAAGTTGGGAAGAAGAGTAAAACCAAACCTCCAAGGTCGTTGTAACAATGAATGAATTCAGGTCAGGAGTCTTAGCCATTGCCCAGCTAGAACCAAGCCCATCATAAGTGGTAGTTGTTAATATTATCGTTATCAGGTGAGGATCCATGACAGATGGCCTAATCCACCCTCAGCAGCAGGGAATTAATAACCTTCCAGCAGGACCCACATTCTAAAAGGAATAGAAGCACTTCAAATAAAAGGAGAGAACAGAGGGGTTGACCTTAAAAATGTATGTCTTTAAAAAATATGTGTTTAAGGGGAGAAGATACAATTATAGACTATGCATATTCAAAATACATAAAACACAACCCCATCAGTGCTCATTCAGACTAAGATTAAGGTACTGGAGTAAGAGGTATGTGGTGGGAACTTAAAAGGTGGAAAAAAAATGTGGGTTGAATAGGATTAAGACATGAATTGTATAAATAAAGAATTGTCTTCCTGAGAATGATGATGTCCTTGCTTGGCACACTTGAACTTAGATAGGACCAAAAAGGAGATGGTTCTGAGTCACCTTATAGAGGCTCTTAGATGATACAAAAAAATAAAATAAAATCAGAATGGTAGAGAAGTAAGACCTGACACCACAGACATACAAAGAATTATGATAAAATATTATAAATAACTATATGCCAAAAAATTGAACAATCTGAACAAAATGGATAAATTTCTAGAAACATACAATCTTCCAAAACTGAATCAGAAAATCTGAATAGACCAGTTAAAACTGAAGAAATTGAAGGAATAATTTTAAAAACTCCCCAAAAAACAAAAGTCCTGGACCAGATGGCTTCACAAATAAATTTTAACAAACATGCAAAGAACTAATTTATCCTTCTCAAACAAATCATAAAACTTCAAGAGGAGGGACGGCTCCCAAGTTCATTTTAAGAGACCAACATTATCCTTATTCCAAAACCAGATAAAGACACAATAAAGAAAGAAAATCATAGGCCAATATCCCTGATGAACATGGATGCTAAAATCCTCAACAAAATATTAGCAAACCAGCTCCATCAATACATTAAAAGGATCATACACCATGATCAAGTGGAATTTATTCCTGGAATGCAAGATTGATACAATATCCATAAATCAATATATGTGATACACCACATAAACAAAATGAAGGATAAAAATCACTGGATCATATCAATACATGCAAAAAAAGCATCTGATAAAATTCCGCACTCATTTATAACAATAACCATCAGCAAAAGAGGAAATATATCTCAACATAATAAAGGCTACATATGACAAACCTACAGCCAACATCATACTCAATGGGCAAAAACTAAAAGCATTTCCCTTAAGATAGGGAACAAGACAGAGATGTCTATTTTTACCACTTTTATTTAGCATAGTGCTAAATACCTTAGCCATAACAATAAGACAAGAAGAAATAAAAAGGCATCAAAATTGGAAAGGTGGAAGTGAAACTGTCACTATTTGCAGATGACATGATATTATATATAAAGAACCCTAAGGATTACATTAAAAACCTATTAGAACTAATAAATGAATTCAGTAAAGTAGCAGGATACAAAATAAATATCCAGAAATTGGTTGGATTTTTTAAAATATATTTTTTTATTGATTTCAGAGAGGAAGAGAGAGGGAGAGAGAGATGGAAACATCAATAATGAGAGAGAATCATTGATCAGCTCCCTCCTGCACATCCCCTCCTGGGGATTGAGCCCAAAACCCAGGCATATGCCCTTGATGGGAATTGAACCCAAGACCCTTCAGTTCACAGGCTGACACTCTATCCACTGAGCCAATCTGGCTAGGATGGTTGGATTTTTATAACCACCCAACTAGAGGCCCAGTGCATGAAAATTCATGCACTGGAGTGGGGGGGAGTCCCTCAGCCCGGCCTGCCCCATCTCACAGTCCAGAAACCCTCAGGGGTTGGAAGTGATCCAGCAATAAGGGGAAGGCAATGCCCCATCACACTTCTGCTGCTGCCACTGCTGGCAGTGCAAGCTTCAGCTGGCCCTGGTTACCTGAGCCTCAGGCAGGCCTGGGTGGCTGGAAAGCCACCATCCAAGGCTTGCCTGTGCCTTGGGCCGGCCCTGGGTGGCTGGGGGGCTGAGAAGACTGGGGAACTCGGGAGGCAGGCATGCAGAGTGGCCGGGCTCACCTGGGTGTGGGCCTGGCCTTGCTGCTTGCCTGCTGCCCCAGCAGGGCTGAGAGGACTGGGCACTGCCATGTTGTGGCTGTAGGCACCATCATCTTTGAGCACATGGTAGTCAATTAGCATATTACCTTTTTATTAGATAGGATAATAAACTATCAGAAAGGAAAACTAAGAAAACAATCCATTTACATTTGCATTAAAAAATACCTACAAATAAATTTAACCAATGATGTAAAAGACCTGTACTCAGAAAATTATAAGACACTGAAGAAAGAAATTGAAGAAGATGCAAATAAGTAGAAGAATACTAGTATACTGTGTTCACAAATAGGAAGAATTCACATAATTAAAATGCCCATACTAACCAAAGCAATCTATAAGTTCAATGCAATTCCTAACAAGATACCAATGGTGTATTTCACAGAACTAGAACAAATATTCCAAAAATTTATATGGAACCACAAAAGACCATAAATAGTAACAGCTATCTTGAGAAAGAAGAATAAAGTTGGAGGAATCACACTACCTGATATCAAACCATACTATAAGTCTATAATGATCAAAACAACATGGTACTGGCATAAAAACAAACATAAATATCAATAAAACAGAATAGGGAGCTCAGAAATAAACCCACATCTTCGTGATCAATTAATATTTGACAAAGGAGATAAGAACATACAATGGGGTTAAGACAGCCTATTCAATAAATAATGTTGAAAAAATTGGATATATACATGCAATAAAATGAAACTAGAACACCTTTTATACCATACACAAAAATAAACTCTACATTGATTAAATATTTTAATGTAATACTCAAAACCATAAAAATTCTAAACTAAAAAATTAGACCTTTCTAGTATATCTGATATATCTTCTCAGGCAAAGGAAAGACAAGAAAAAATAAACATATGGGACTACATCAAACTAAAAAGATTTTGCACAACAAAGGAAACTATCCAAAATGATGTGAAAGACAGCTCACTGAATAGGAGAACATATTTGCCTAAGATGTATCCAATAAGGGGTTAATATCCAAAATTGATAAGTACTCAACACCAAAAAAATAAAAAAACAACAACAATCCAATTCAAATTAAAAAACCAACAACAATCCAATTTAAAAACAGGCAAAGGATCTGAATAGACACTTTTCCAAAGAGGACATACAGATAGCCAATAGACATTTGAAAAGATGCTCAACATCTTTTCATCACAAAAATGAAAATTAAAACCATAATGAGATATTACCTTGCATCTGTCAGAAAAGCTTTCATTAGTAAATTAACAAACAAGTATTGGAGAGGATTCAGAGAAAATGGAACACTTGTGCACTATTGGTGAGAATGCAGGTTGGTGCAGCCACTGTGAAAAGCAGTAAGGAGTTGCCTCAAAAAATAAAATGGAACTGCCTTATGACCCAGAAACTTCACATCTGGGAATATACCCAAAGAATTTCTAAACACTATTCAAAAGACTATATGCACCCCTATATTCATTTCAGAATTATTTAAAATAGTCAAAATTGGGAAGTAGCCCGAGTGCCCATAAGTAGGTGAGTGAATAAAAAAGCTATGGTACATTTACAGCTGTAAAAATGAATGAAATCTTACATTTTGTGATATCATGGATGGATCTGGAAGGTATTATGATAAGTGAAATAAGCCAGTCAGAGAGAGATAAGTACCATATGATTCCATTTATATGTGGAATCTAATGAACAAAAGGAACTAACAAACAAAATAGAAACAGGCTCATAGAGACAGACAACAGTCTGATAGTTGTCATAGGGAAGAGGGATTAGAGGGCTGGGTGTAAAAGGTAATGGATAAAGCAAAAAAAAAAAAACAACAACAATAAAATAGATACAGTCAACAGTATGGTGATTACAAGAGGGAATGGTGTGTGGGGAGAGATAGAAGAGGGTAAAGGAAGGATAAATACTTGACTTTGGAAGGCAAAAACACAATACAACATACAGAGGATATACACCTGAAACCTGAATAATTTTATTAACCAATGTCACTCCATAAATTCAATAAAATTTTTAATGTATTTTTAATTGATTTTTTACAGAGAGGAAGGGAGAGAGAGAGAGAGTCAGAAACATTGATGAGAGAGAAACATCAATCAGCTGCCTCCTGCACAGACCCCACTGGGGATGTGCCCACAACTAAGGTACATGCCCTTGACTGGAATCGAACCTGGGACCTTTCAGTCCACAGGCTGACGCTCTATCCACTGAGCCAAACCAGTTAGGGCTCAATAAAATTTTTAAAAAACAATACAGAGTGTGGTGATGAAGGTGAAGAAGATTATGATAATGATTTCTTCTTTGTTTCCTTTGCCTCTGACTGGCCAAGTCAGGGCTCATAGAAGCTGCTACTGGTTGCCCAGAGAAATATACCCCAGATAACACTGTTTTATAAGAGTCCTAGGGCTGCTCAAAGAAAAATCAGAAGGTTGGTGTTTGTTTCCTTCTGGTGACAAAAGATGTCCCTAGTCAGTAAAATGATAATGTAAGGGCGGAAGGGCGGTGCGAGAGTGCAGATGTAAGGGCGGAAGGGCGGTGAGAGAGTGAAGATCTGCCAATAGGGATGCAGAGGAAATGCCAGGCCAAGGACCTTCCCTCGACCAATCAACAGGGGCCACATGCGTTACCCCACCCACTACTTCCGGCCCTATAAATCCTTTGGTTTGCCTGAAACACTCACTTCCTGCCCCGTCGCGCCATTGTGCGGCGGGCAAGCGGGGAGTACAAGTTAACTTGTATAATAAAGCTCTCATGTTCTTGCAATGGTTTTGGGGCTCACTCGTAGTCTTTGGGGACCACGACATCTGGGTACAACATTTGGGGGCTCGTCCAGGATCCCCCAGGACCTCCGAGGGACCCCCGAACCGGAGAGCCTGATTGACCGCGGTATGTGTCTTGTCTGTCTTGTGTCTGTCTTTTTGTGTGTTGTGTGAGCTCATTTTTGGAATGGTTTAAGCCTGAAAGAACCTAAGCAGACGTGCTGGTCAATAGGTTACAGGCAGGAAGCTAGGAGACGTCCCATGCTTCCCAGGAGGGATCGGAAATGGCCTTCCACAAATTTGGAGAGATGGGACATGCCTCTCCACGAATTAAGATCGGAGGGATGGAAATTCCCCTCCAGGATTTCAGGCCAGAGAGAAGGGTTTGTCTCGTTAGGGTCTGAAACAAGAAGGAGTTGGAAGGTTGTCTGTTTCTGTGTTTCTGTGTTTTATTCTGTTCTGGAGAATTGGGTACTGTTTTATTCTGCTCAGCTCTACTGAGAGAGTTAACTGCTCTGTTTGCTGTGGCAGGGTGCCAGCAGCTGTTTTTCTCCCCACAGGTCACAACCTCCAAAAAGAAGGCTACTGAATGGTTTACTGAATGGTTTTCTGAAACTCCGCTGTTTTTATGTAAACGTAGTACTTGCTGGTGTAAAAGTGTTTCTCTGTTTGTTCTTTTCAACCTGGTTCCCTCCCTGCAACTAAGTTTTGGAATTGCTCAAACTTACTGCCTTGGGTCAGGTTCTCTGTCTGAAATCTGGTGAGATTTACTAACAAAGGGCTGGTTAATTGCTGAAAAATGGCCAGAAGGGTGCCTCAGGCCTAGGTCACAGAAATCCAGCTGAAGGCTCAGGCAGGAATGTGCTTAATTTGCATTTTAAATTCCTAAGGGTTTCCAGCAAAAACTGCTTCTCGAAGGATAAAAGTCTTGATCTAGATTTACGGTATAAAGCTTTAAAATGTGATGTATATTGTCTGAGCTTTGGCTCGTTAAGTGATGTAATATAAGCAAGTTAAAGGGGTTTGTTTAGGTTTGTTCGGGTGGCTGAATAGCCCAGGGCATTACATGTGGTTCCCATGGAAGCCGCCATCTTAGAAAGGCGGGGCAATGCACGTGGTCCTCGTGGAGGCCGCCATTTTGGAAAGGCGGGGCAACGCACATGGTCCTCGTGGAGGCCGCCATCTTGGAAAGGCGGGGCCGCCCCCTCCCTCTGAATTAGACAATCACAAAAGGAAATGTTGCTTACTGAACTAAAATGGGATATTTTTAATTTGCCTGCTTTTAGTTTTTATTACAGAAGCTTTATTGTACTTTGCTGAATGTATATTTTCTTGAAAGTAAAAGTGTACTTAAAAGTGTATTGATAATGTATGCACCAAGGTTTTAATGGGAAATGTTATCTGTCTTTATTGTTTAAATATGCATCTTTGTTGCTTGCTTAATGTTGTTTACCTAGTGAATTTCTGTTTGGGTATGAATGTGTTGCTAATCTA